>LUCH01002989.1:0-11554 GCA_013368495.1 Paragonimus heterotremus
TTGATGGGTCCCGTTGCGCGTGGGGCAACCATCTCTCCGGGTAAACGTAAGGAGCACCCACAGACTAACTGGGCAGAGGTGGTATGCAGGTCGGCCCTTATAGTGTTTCGGATACCAGACAAGACTAATGGCAGAACCTCGTGCCACGAAGGGTTGTTACTGGCGGATAACGAACTTTTCAGTTGTCTATGAAAACTTTCAACTAACCCGTTGGCTGCCGAATGGTAAGCCGTTTTACTATTTCGACGACTGCCTAGTGTGTGAAGAAGTGATGTGGAAGCTAAGTCGGATTGTGACCCTCAATCAGTGGCCGGTACAGTGGGGCAACCAAACCGCACAACCCAACGTTCCAGGAATGCTCGTGCGGCAGTTTCAGATTAGCAATTCGTAACTTGTATAGTTTCCGGTCAACATGTTGATCTATCTACACATGCCGAGATATATGTACACCCATTCGATGATTGCAAAGATCCGATCACACCAACAGGTACATGGCAAGGATGCTCCTCGGAGGCTGCAAAACTCCCTACTGGGATACGCATGTGACGGGGAACTTTAGACCGCTGGCAGTGAATGCACGCTTTGGCCCATGCGTGGACGCCGCGATCGACATAGTGTTAGACAAGGCGCTCTGACCATTCCGATTGTTCAACTTATCCTTGGCTGAGACATGTTGTACATCGTGTCAAAAATTTGGCAGCGGAAATCCAATGGAATAACCGGGCGAGGGCTGGATTCATGGAAGCGCTCTGTAGCTTAAGGGGGCTGGACCGATCAAGTTGTCCTATTTCCGGATCGTTGTCCTGTGCAGCTGCGACCGTTGTCAGATCGATTGAGCCGTCTGCTGTGCTCGTTGTAGCAGTGGTGCGCGAGAGGGCATCAGCGACTGGGTTTGCAACACCTGAAGCGTGACGGATATCGGTCGTGAACTGAGCAATATTATCCGGGTGTCGTATCTCTCTATGGGAATACCTGTCTGTTGTCCAGCACAGGACGTACGTTAGTAGCCTATGGTCTATGAAGACAATGTAGTCCCTGCCCTCGAAGACATGTCAAGATGTCGAGATATACCGCTAACAACTCCTTTCCGAAAGCACTGTACCGCGACTTGGTTGGTTGTAAACGTTTGAAAAAAAAGGCTAGTGGACACCAGTCGCCACCGAGTTGCTGCTTGAGGACTGCCCATCCAGCCATGTCTGATGCCTCCACAGTTAACGCTAAAGGAGAGGACGGATGATGATGTGGCAGCGATGCTATATTGGTGATAGCTATTTTTATACTGACGAAGGTCCTCTTTGCGGTCATCGTAAATAAAAGTGAGCGAACCTCACCTCTGGGCAGGTCGATGAACGTTTGCATCAGATACGCACAAGTTGAAATGAAACGGTGATAAAAATTTGCCAAACCGTCAAATCGGCGGAGTTACCTGAATTATGTAGGCTCCGAGTAGTCCACTGTTGCCTGCACTCCGTCTGGAAAAGGTTCGATCTTGCTCGTGGATATGCTTTGCCCTGGGAAAGTTACAATGCACATACCAAACGAGCACTTGGCTAGGTGTACGGTCAATCCACGATGCGACAGACGAGCGAATAATCAACGTGTGTGATCAGTGCTCTTCCCGTGAGGAGCTAGCGGCCAAGATGTCATCCGGGTACGGATAAACGCCGCCCAGTCCACGACACACGTCGTGAATAAAACGTTGGATAGCCTGAGCAGCGTTGTTCAAGCCAAACGGCATACGTAAAATATCCAAAAGTCCGAACAGTGTTACGACGACTGTTTTCGATATTTCTTCCGGGGACCACAGGAATCTGGTTATAAGCACGCACTAGGTCAATATCTTGGAATATCTGCATTCCGGATAGATTTGCTGTCAACTCCTGAAAATGAGTAATTAGGCGTCTATCGGGAGTGGTCGTGTTGTACAATGCTCGGTAGTCGCCACATGGGCGCCACTTGTTATCTCTCTTTTCAGCACCGTGTATAACGGCGATACCCATGGACTATTAGACGGATGGATAATGCCAAGTTGAAGCATACGCTCAACTTCGGCTCGGGCAATTCTCAGCTCATCAGGAGTTAAGCGGCTCGAACAAATTTGAATCGGCAACCCCTGTGTGACAATGTGATGTGTGACGTCGATCGTCACGCCCGGTATTTCGTTAGCGGGGCGGACCAGTTGAGGGAATTCGGATGAAAATTTCTCATAAGGCCCGCCAACAACGGGACTGGCCAGCACTGGACAGACCACATTCGCATATGACGGCTTGCCTCGAGCGTCGAGTCTTGTCGATGTATCAGTGAGGCACGGTCGGCGTGCATCGACCAGCAAATCGAATTATCGGAAGAAGTCGATCCCGATTATAAGGAAAGGTACACCAGTTACCGGGAGTACCCCACGGAAATCGCGTCGAGGGCCAAAGTCAAGACCCAACAGCCGACGGCCGAAGGTATTAGTGGGTTTACCGTTTGCCGCGCGGAGTGAACTGCCGGCTTCTGGTCACGCATCCGTTACTGAATGCGGGATGGCACTAACCTCCGCCCCCGTATCCATTGGGAAGTGCTTTTTAGAGGTCGAATCTCTTAGAAAGAAGAGGCGACTTTTGTTTAACTGGCCTGTGGTTGTCCTCGCTAAAACACGCCGGCTCGTTAGCTTGAACGTCTGTTACAACGACGGCCACATGGTGATCAGCATCCTTTACCATTATCATGGTAAGCCTTGTGGTACCAACAAAGGTCGCAAGTCTTTAGTTCAAATAGTGATCGAGCGTGCTTCAGAGTAATTTTCGATGGTGACCAAGTATGCAGACTGGTTGCACGGAGATCCGCCAGCTCACGCTTCAGTTGAGCTATCTCAGCGGTTGATTCCACAGGGTTACGTTCACCACATCCGACTGCCTTGCGCAGGACCCCTATTTCGGCGTCCTTTGTGATTAACAAATTATCTGCCGGAAGGTTGGAGGTAACTACCCGCCTCACTAATGGTGATGACATTATGCTTCGAAAACCTTCATATACTGCATCGGCCAAAGCCACTAGATCACCCGATGGACGGGAGGGTAACAGGAACAATAGATCACGTGTATACTCAGACAGTTGTTGTATCCACAACTCTTGCAGAAAAGACTAACAACCGAGACTAATACACTGCCTGTTGTATTTCTCAAAGAAGAACCGATGGCTTGTTTCCCATTTACAACCGTTGGAATAGTTGTTCTAGGCTCATTTTGTCGGACGGCTAATTCTCTTTGAAAACCACACGCTTAGCTGACTAATAGCGATCAGCTGCTAAGCCTGGTAAGATATTGCTTACCAGGTTTAATATATATCATGGAAGACGTTGTATGAGCTGTGAGAACTTTTGTGAATCGCTTGTTGTACGCCGGCTGTTCAACTCTATTTCCAACACGGCGGACCACAGCTTTGAAACATGATCTCCAAAAGCAGGAACTTCCAATGTGGTCAGTGATACGGAACAAAAATTCAGACTAAATCCCCTTAATGTCCACGGCTATTAAGTAAGTGCAAAGGAGATATAAGTCAAATAAATGTACGATTGTACACTATACGCACTCGAAACGCAATATAAGGAGGGAAACCTACGGAAGTCGGATGTGCACTAAAATATACGACTTACACGGGCTCACCATTTTGCAGGGTCAAACGAACCAAAGACAACCGGTTGAGAATAACACAACGAGTAAACTGGGAGAATATTGTCCACCTGCAAGGTCAACGTGAGGGCGAACGAATAACAACACTAAACAGCAACGGGGCGGAACGACAGGCTAGCGCTCAGTGGGGTCGTACGTTTGAATGCGCAGGGCACTTGTCGGTATCCATACTCGCTCAAACAAATGTTTGAGCACATAATATGTTGAAAAGGGAAAGAGAACAAATGGCAATCGTAGCTCCAACATAGTTAGCAATAAACGGATAGAGTCGTTACACGTGGAATGACGAATGTTCAGCGCCGGTTGATGGGCTGATACACAGAGCTGAAATATTTCGCCTTGTAATTACTTTACCAGCTCGCATGCTTGCACAAGTGAGGAAGACAGAGACAGGGCGCGGTAACTCGCGTTTATTCGTGTTGACGATTCGATTCAAAGAGTGATGGTGATGGTTTTCAAGCAAGTGTACATGAGAAGTTAACAAAGTGGGACAGTCGATCTCATGAATCGTAAGATTTATGTCATGTGAGACAGCGGAACGGTTGGTTAACCGAGTTTAAATGTGGAATTTCTTAGTTCCTGATGTGGTTTCATGGACAAGCTGGTAAAGCACTTGCCGCAATGACTCATGGTGTTTTCGTAGCTGGTTCGAATCCAGCCGAAGCCCTGATTTTTCACCATAGGTTCCTATCCGAAAAAATACAAAATAAAACATCTAAAAATGGATTATGAAGTACAAATATGAATTATGGACACTGGGATACTCCCCCACCAGGGCTTTCGTGGGTTAAAATTTTGATGTTAGAAGGGCAGCGAAGAGAAAACAAACCAAACAGTCGATGGACATATCACATGCCGCAATCTGCCAAATGTTTGGGCCAGCGTACACACCGCCCTCCACGTGTGGTGTGTTGTTAAAGCGGACAAGGAGGCTGGGCTACAAGTGGACATGATACTGTCGGGAGGTGGGGAGGGATTGCTCTCAGTGGACGTCGGTTTAGGTGGGTTGACTTCCCTTTCTGTGTAGACTGGTTTTAGTCGATCAGTGGAGATGGATTCGCTTCACCCGGACTTTTTGATAATGAAAAGTTCCGTTGCGCTTAATGACCTTGAAGGGCTCGAAGTATAGTGGTCGTAATGGTTTCCTGATGACGTCTTGGCGCATAAACAGAAAGGTACGTGTGAACAAACCTGGAGGTTTTTGCTCTGGGCGCCAATGATGATGGGTCGGCGTGAAGCAAAGGTTGGACATGTGTTGTTGTAAACGTGAGATGTAATCCGTACCTGGGTCTGAATGAGTTGAGGATTGGATCACTTCTCCTGGGAGGTGCAGGTTGGTACCGTAAACTAATTAATATGTAGTATGGCTGATGTCCTGTCTAACGGTAGATCAAATTCCAGGGAGAATAAGTGAAAGACCTAGTTGCTTTCGACCGCGCGGTTATCGAGACTTTTGGTTGTAGGTGAGAACTCTCAACTCAATCACCAACACAAGGATGGCACGCCATCGGTTTAATGTGCAAACAACTCAGTGACATTATGAAGTTGTAAAAGTAGGAGGACTGGAGCTGGGTGCTTCGATCCGTAGTGATTATAGATGGTACACCAAAGTTAGCGATCCAAAGTTTCCAGAAGGTTTCAGCAACTGTCACCGCCGAAACATATATAATGGGCACAGCCAAAAGTCAACAAGTAAGTAAGTCGATTGCGATCAGTATGTACTTACGGTCGTTGGAAGGTGATAGTGGGCCGAAAATGTCAGGGTGTACATGAGAAAACGGGCATCTGGCTTGGACAATATGCCAGGTGTGGTAACCGTATGCCTGTGCACTTTACTCCTTCGGCACTCCATACACCGTTGTGACAAGAGGCGAATGTTTTTGTTCTGGGAGAGCAAAACAAAACATTCTGCAGTTAACTTAAACGTGCCGCCTTTTCCCGAGTGAGTAAAAAGGTGGAAATAATTGAAACAGTACGTTGAAGTATTGCACAGAACGTCACCAACTTGTGTCGAAAAAGAAACGGCTAATTATTTCAAAGACTTACAGATGGAAAGGTCCATCATCTCTTCACTGCGCCGCTGGGCAGTGGCCGTTTTATACAAGTCAAAGGAGTGTGACGATTGGACTGAGGTGACGTCAGGGCGTGATAGTGCATCAGCAACGATGTTAGATTCGCCACACACGTGTCCGTGGTTAATGGGGAGCTGTAGTCCAAATGTCTAATTTCACGCGGGGAGTACCGACCAGGCTTGGCGCGGAATACAAACAACGATGGTTTGTAGTCTGTTTGCACGACAAAGTGTCGGCCTTAAAGAAGGTTCCAAAAGTGACGGAGCGCCAAATAAATTAGCAGCAGTTCACGTCCGATTGTGCTGTACTTAGTCTGGGCTGGTTGAAGCTTCTGAGAGAAACACACCAAGGGTTGCTGTCAACCATTTATGGATTGTTCTAAGGCTGCGTCGACGGCAGCATTTGAGGTACACGCGGTGAGAAGAAGACGGGCGTCTGGATCGCAATTGATGGAGCACAGTTTGGTGACTTGATATAGGCCTCCCTATGCCGCTGAGAAGATTGCCTTGGTTTCAGGTGAGAGTTCAACTGACTTACGTTTGGAGTAAACCAGGTCTGTCAGAGGTTTTTAAATGTCCGTGCATTGGGGATGAACCGTTGATAGTAGCGAAGTATGCCAAGGAAAAGTCGGAGTTGTGTAGTCGTAGTGGAATTCGGAAAAGTCGAGATAGACTCAACTTTGTCTGGCAAAGGTGCGATGCTGGTTTGATCAATGCGATCCTCTAGGAAACCTAATGAACTAACCCCAAGAGCGCACCTGCCGATACTGATTTTAGTACCATATTGCACGAAGCTGTCAAAAACAACACGAAGATTAGAGAAGTGCTCATCATTTGTGCGGCTAACGATCGAAACACCGTAGATGTTAACGTACGCAAAAGACAGTCCATGAATAATTCGTCCATGAGTCGCTGAAATGTTTGAGCAGCATTACGTGGTCCAAGGGGCATCCTTGTGGACGCATGGAGCCCAATTGGTGTCACAATGACTGTTTTCAGAATCCCCTCTCGGTAGCTGGGATGTGATAATGGACCCGTATTACGTCCAATTTAAAGAAAATAGTGGCGCCAGCGTGTCCCAAGGAAAAGTCGTGGATGCGTGTTACTGGCTACCTGTCCGAAGTTGTGCAGCTGCTAAGACCACGGTAACAACCGCAAGGTCGACAACCACCCGGAGACATTTTGGGTACCATGTATAGTGGTGTCGCCCAAGAGCTGTTCGGAGGTTGAATTATGCCCAACTGAAGCGCATGTTCAAACTCAGCTTCGGTTATTTTCAGTTCGTCTGGGCGTAAACGGCGTCTTATACTATGACGTTCTACATTGTGCGTAACCTCTCGTGTATGTGAGCACGTCCCAGTTAACGGAGGAAAATCTTCCAGCATTGCTGTGAAAGACGATGTTGGTGGAAGAGTGGGCACAGATGCCGATTAATGCGATCGTCAACTTGATGCCACTCACTGTGCGTACGGTGGTGTTGCCAATTAGCTTACGCCTCTTGACGTCAACGGAAGGGTTAAGATGTGCCGGGAAACCGGCACCGATGTGTGAAGTTTGAACGTCGGCAAGAAGGAAGATCCATTGAAATCATCGTGGGAGACCGAGATCCACAGTGAGAGAGCTGTCCCTGAATGTTTCGATGTGAACTTCTTTTGCAGCTTGTAAAGTGTACCGGCCAAACTAAAGTTTATCATTTGGTTGCAGTGGAATGACGATGAATTCGGCTGCGGTATCGATAAGGAACCGCAAGCCGGTCGATCGATCTCTGATGAAAAAAATAGGCGACTAGTACCTGCTGGGCCAGCGACGGTCGTCGCCGTCACTGGCTGGCCTGCTGGTTTGACGGTGACGCGTGGTGGGCACGGTTGGGTGCACTTCTTTGCTTTGTACTGAAAAGTTTAATGATACCAACACCACCTCGATGGACCGCGGGAGTCAGATAGTGCACGGCTTCTGGGTGCACGCCTCCTCAGTTCGTTGATCTCCATGGCCATACCGTCCATACGATGGCACATCCTCTCCAACAAAAGCTTTAGGCCCCCATCAGTGGTTGAAACTGAAGGGGATGACGTGGAATCAGCCGTGGTTGCGACGCAAGCCTGTTGCGAGAGGAACGTTTCCGATATCTTTTCCTCAAGGACTGCCAGTTTTTCGAATGAGCTATCCTTAACCCTGCCAGTCAAAATGTGCTGCACTTCAAGCAGCTACTTTTCTGTCCACAACTACTTCAAGATGGCATTGTCAAGCTCGTGCGGGTCCAGAAGACCTCGAATATGACGTAACAAACGGGATGGGGACCGATCGCCTAGATCGACTGAGGTGAACAAGACATGTAGCTGTTTAGCTTCTGACTTCCCAGTCCGTTTCATGATAGCGTCTTTTAAAATGGTATAGAGGAAATCGGACGGGACTAATTCCAGCAGGTCTTCCACTAACACTGCGCCGTCGAAAGAAAATGACTGAACCACGTATGAAAATCTTATTTTCTCTGATGTTATCCACCTGGTGGTAAAGGCGGATTTATCCCATGGAACCACGGTCGAGGAGTTCGGATGCTGTATTCGAGTAATTTTAAAGCAAGCCGTGGTCGGATTTAACGTCCGTGTACATGGTGTCTTCAACCATTGCTGCTACTAAAGAATGGATAAGGCACAGTTCGGAAAAAATAGTCGGGCTCGCCAATATTGTAGAGACACTATCAATCGATGATAAAAATGACTGCAATGAGGTAATACCAAAGAAGAGTTGTAACTGTAAATGATTGGCTTAAAAGTTAGGCACATAAGTAAAATGGAAGATGTATATGTGAAATAAGAACGCCTCCGGTACTTCAAGATCCGCTGGATTGAAAAAATCATCACAAGGGAGGAAGACGATGCCAGAGATCAGGTTCGTTAAACGATCAATCGATGTCCACACTCGACGAGCGGTGACAAATATTTAGCGCCGGTAGATCGACTGATACGCGGAGAGGTAATATTTCGCCTTGTAATTACTTTACCAGCTCACGTGTCTGCACAAGTGAGAAAGACACAAACAGTGCGCAGTTACTCGCGTTTAATCGTTTTGACGACTCAATTCAAAAAGTGATGGTGATGGTTTTCAAACAAGTGTAGTTGTGTAGTTAACAAGACGGTATATACAAAAATTTCTAAGAATGAATTATGAAATAGAACCGTGATTTGTGGACACTTTAGTATACGAATATTTGGACTGCCATCGTGTTACCACCCCACTGAGTTGTTGGTGATCAACGTATAGTTTATGTCGTGGCTTCAGGCGCTCGTCTAATTTTATTTTTTCTTAGCATTCTACACCTTTCCAATTACTGTGGAATTCCTCTTCATTAACTTTCCTTTTGATCGGCTGAAAAACTTAAATCCAGCATCTCTAACTGGCCGCAACGCTCTGTTGTCTGGTTCGCTTTTTGTTGTCCATAACCTGTTCAGAATTAAGCGTAAGATGTGACAAGTTTCTCGAAGTACATGTTGTGATGTTTGCGTGTGTCTATCGTGCGACGGTTGGTTCCGTTTTTTCATCTTCTTTTGGAAAGAAGACCTACTTAGTCACTCAAGTTACACGCCTATCCTATGGACGTTAATTCCGACGTATTCCAAAAAATTAATGCCACTGCTGCCAATCTGTCAGTTCCTCTGTATTCTCATTGACTGGCATTCATTCATTTGCCCCCGGGTTCCACTGGCAGTTATTCCAGCACCGCCACCCGGTTTGTTGTACTTGACAGTGTTCTTTCGTCTCGGGCCCTGTAAATCCTTTAAATTCTATATTGTAATTTATTTCCCTATTTTTTTTCAAGTTGCATTCATGTGTGCTACAATTTAGAGCTTCATAAGTAACAACCGCTCTTTTGTAACTGTTCTCGGATCGGAAGCGGTTGTTTGATAGGTTGACCTCCTGCCGACCGCTGTATTATACGTACTGTAGTGTTCATATTTCGGGGATATGTTTCGCAAGTTATTCTTGTGGGTTTCGTGTACACATCTGTTAACCCCATCTGTACCTTTGACAGAAAGCATCGTCATCATTTTTAGTTTCGACTGGTAATAACATAAAAACGAGAGTTCTCGCTCACCGAGCATTTTGTTTCATTTTGTGTGCATTTCTAGCCCATGAATTAACTTCAGTGCGGATTTTGTTCAGCTTAGCCTACCCGCTGATCTACCAACGCTTAGCGTTTTTCCACCCTACGCTGTATGTGGAATTGTTTATCCGATATTTTTCGAAAATATCCTCTGGCGCTGTCCTTTCGATAAGCGGTAGCCTTTTCAACCCAGCGGACTTCAACCTCTCCTTGAAACGTTCTGCTCTTATCGACGCCTTTCGTTTATCTGCATGCATACCTTTCCGACCACTCATCCTACCACGGCTTCTTTTAGAACTGTCATATCCCTAGTCGTTTGTGTCAGTTGGTTGATTAGGTCGCTAAGGCAACCAAAGAAGTTGCGGAAAGCTTCAGCCTGGCTTGGTAAACCCCCGCGAAGCTGAAGTGTTTTCGGCAAGATTAACTGAATACGAAATTTTAAATTCTGACCGTTGATTCTATTTCCACTCGCCTTACACTCCTCAACACACACTTAACATATTTTGCATTACAAAGCCAACTTTTAAATTTGCGTAACTTACTCAAGTGTGCCTTCTAACAAGCGAATAGGTAAAATCAGATGGTAGTTGTAGTATTTAAGGTTAGCCTTCATCATCTATGCTTCACTTTTGCTTGTGCTCTCATTCAATCCTTCTTATTAACAGCCTCGGAACCTTCGTTTGAGATCCAGCACATTATTCCTGACTTCACCAGTTGCCGCTACAAAAAGCAGAAACTGTTGTGCATTGCCTTTCTTTCCAACTTTTGTTGGATTGTTGACCTATAAATTAAGTGCATGCTGAACCATTTCAACTCAGAGGATCAGCCGAACTGCCGGCGCGGAATCTTTGGCCTACTGTTTGCGTGACGGAAGTGTGTATCTGACGCTGCACAATTTAGCATTCCGGCGGTATTCTCTTTGTGCGTGGTGACCCTTTTACTCAGTAGACTTCAACTCATCTGTGAATTGTTCCATTCTATCGAGGAACATTTTCTTCTTTCGTACATTCAGTTTAACACGTATTTGTTTTCGTTATAGTTTTCTGGTAAGCCCACATTCTTGTCTGCTTGCCACTTGGTTGATTAGTGCTATACATACCTGCAGGGCTGTTCTGTTTTCTGGATGCATTTTAGTCATAGTAGTACCTCATATTTTCCGAGGCGTCTGTGAGAAACACATTGAAATGAGCACGATCAATGCAAAAAGTTCCAGGCGATACAAACTGAACAATTTTCTAGCACGAAAAAAGCGGAATCCGTCAGCAAGAGAGGCGACATCAGAAATGGTACAAGTGAGAATCAATGTTATTATCGGAGAAATAACCGGTATCAAAGTGGGTTGCTAACAGTCAGATAATTCCGAACCGGGCTACACACAAGTGACATGGTACATTCAAACAGTCATAAAGCAATTTGTTAGAAAGTACGTAGACTATTAATGATAGAATGGGATATATTACCCTTATTTACATCGTCACCTACAGGCCGTAGGTAAAAACAGCCACGTGCTAATGTAAGGCGCAGGCGCTTTTACGAGTGACACACCATCGACCGTTTTCTGCCCGAAATATTTGCAGGGAAACAGACTGAAGTTATAACTCAGATAAACAACTAACTAGCTTACAGTACAACATAATTCGAAAGTTATAATAATAATAATATATATTTCTCGACGCATTTGTGAGAAGCACGCTCGGGGGTGCGCGA
>LUCH01002989.1:15193-76857 GCA_013368495.1 Paragonimus heterotremus
TAATTGGAGCGATGCGGGAGAGTAAAATTGGTGAATAACGGAAGGTGTCACATTGAGATTGTTTGTCAACTCCTGGTGTAGTGTTTTCAACACGACGTTTGGATTAGTCCCTTGTTAGAACTCCTACTGTGACGGGGCTTGAATAGGCGGTGAATCGAGTAGATATTCACTACATTATTCCACCATTAAAATTTATATGGAAACATTTTCAGAACGCGAGATTGATTACGGAAACCAACATGATCAGTTTATGGAAGAAAGGGCAAAACATTTTCCTAACCAAAGTTGCGAATACGGGTAATTTTCAGGTACAGCCGATTTTTTCATTGCAGCGCAACTATATTACCCCACGCTCGTCTGAACTTGTTTTCTCACGGATGCGTTGAGAATATATGCCATTATTATTATTATCATATATGTATGTCCTGAAATATGCGTTTTATTATCTCACGAAAAATTTGACAAATCTTTTTTCCTGCTCAAATGGCAGTTTCCAACTCGCTTCGACCTTGAAACATTATACCGGCGAACTGTGCAATTTTAAGATTGTTCTCCGATGATCTAACTTCACAGTGTGGGATGCGCAAACTCACGACCCCATGGGACCTATCTTCAATATTCAAACGTAATTGTGGAGCTGCTGTCCGGAAAGGTTTATGAGGGAGCGCGTTTGAGCGGTGACTTCAGTACGGTACTGCCTGAAGGACCATACACTGACACCAAGTTTGTGTCCTCTAATGTGGGCAAATCCTCAAGAGTTAGAAATACAATGCGCTCGCGGTGTGCGAACAACCGGGTGCAAGTCATAAATAGTAAACCACAAAACAAAAAAGAGCCCGTTCAAGTAGGCGGCCAATTTCGGGTCAGAACTAAATGTCAGTTCGCAGATCAAAGAACGGTAGAATTATAAGTTTCTGAGGAAAAAATTAAAACGTTTAATTTCGCTCTTTGGAAAATTAACACGGCAGTGAGCCTCGGTGATCAGCTGGCCTTTCACGCTTAACGTGGCGGTAGGAACGGTGTCATCTAACCGGTCAGGCCAAAAATCTCCACTTGTTTTACACATTGTCCGCTTGTGTCACCCTTCGGACGCTTCTAGACAACAAATTGATCCGACATCTCGTCTCTTTAAAGCTTAGGCGGTCGTCTAACGTATGTGCCAGTCATCACTAGAAGTTGCCTCAGAAGGCGCACTGTAAGGCCCGGAGGCCCCTTGTGAAAGCGTATTACGTCGCACGTTTGTAGGTCGTGCGAAGGGTTCAGCGAAATAGGGGCAGCGTCTAACTGAGGCAGATGCGCTGTCATCGTCACCGAGGCACACAATGTGGATGATGTATTTGTTCGTGGTCCTTTCGTGCATTGTCCAACTAGTGTTACGTCGCCTACCATCCCGTCTATATTTGAGTGCAGCAAGGGCTAATCACCTGGATAGGACGCTTAGAACTGTCTGGACGGTCAGAAACAAGTACAAGCGGTCTTTCGATGACGATATGTTAAACCTTCATCATGTATTCGGAAAGGGACTTTTCGTTCATTCCCTGTTGCGTTACTAGAGACAGCGATCGTCCAGTGGTTTAAACCATTCTTTTCCTGGCTGCGCCGCGGAGGCTTGCATCCACAAGGATGAAATATTATCCAGTTAAGTGCAAGACGCATCACGCCATGTACTCGCTCACGAAGCGGTCACTGCCACATGTTCGATCACTTGGTTGTGCCACAGCGGGACATCCGTGAAGCATGTATCACGTCAGTGACGCTCTGAAACCAGTGCAGTACAGACTTTTGCCGATCAGGACCAGAATGTTCATCCACCTTTGCGAGCCTGTTTATTATACATATTGGTTATAATGTATATTTTTCAACGCATCTGTGAGAAGCAAACTTGGAAGCGCATGATTATTGCAGGCAACCATAAGTAATACAGAACTAGTAGTTATATAATACGACAAACGTGAAATCTTCCAGTCAGAAAGAGTAACCAGAGTGAAAGGGCTTGTAGTTTACAAAACATCGACGCATGTACCAGGGAAGATGTTTGGCTTGTTCGACAGATTCAGTCCAAAAGATGAGATTGAACATTAGTGTACTCTTTACAGCTAACGGACCGGAGGTTTGAAGGGGGTATTCAAGCCAGAGCTTTACCGTAAGGAGTAAAATCTGCCTTTAAACAGCGATAAAATGAGAGATCCGTGAATATCTAGCGACATTTCGGTGATATCGCTCAGGAATTCGAAAATCGTTTGTGTTCCTCTGAAGTAGCCTTTCATGTTAGATTAATGGTTAACCGTCTTATGTTAATAAATGTCGTACTGAATATAAATTTGATTTCAGGTGATAGATTATCTACAGGGCTTCAAAGATGTATTCGAAGATCGAGAATTTTTGAGTTTCAAGGAGTTTCGAAGTTGTTTACAAAGATACATGAGGGACCACAGTTTTTTGTAGGTGGTTGGTTCGAGCAGAATATCAAGCGGTGGACGCTTGAAGTGTGATAATGTGAATGTGAGTACTATTGAGGCTACGTGGTAGATGACCTACCCGTATATCGAAAACAAGGGACGTAGGAGCAAAAACCATGGTTTTCGAAGTGTTTAGCGAGTTCAGTTCATAAACTTTTCAGTTCTCGTCCTTAGCAGGAAAACCATGTTGGTCATTAGCTCTTTTACACTGGAACACAACCACGACCTAACTGCACTGCTGTACGATGCACACCGAACAAATCGTCGGCCCACTGCAAGTGAAGTGAGCGACTCTAGACATCTGTTCGAGCACAACACTCCAACTGTGGAGTTGAAGCGATTCTGCGGATGTTTTTGGCAAGTATGTAACAAAAAAGGATAATTGCAACATCCGTCATCGGTTGAAACCTCCGACAATAGGTAAGTGGGTTTGTGTACATAGATTTTGCAGAAAATTTGCCCAAAATTCTTGATCATACGGGGAAAGATGGCGTATTGCGTGCTATCGGAGACGACAATAATAAATACACAAATACATTTCACGCGGAAGCAACAAGCACGGCTGTTCAGACGTGATGTGGTGAACGTCTATGCCACGCATGTAGCTAACCGCCACAAGTGGGTTCTCTACTAGTTCACATTTGCAGTTGTAGCTTAAGGCTACATCGGTTTCTTGTCACAGACGGGGTGGGCCATTGAAGCGCCGTGATGTGTGGTTATGTACGCCGTGAAAAGTACGCTTCTCTGCGTATTTTTTGAAACATTCCGTGGGTCGATGAGGGACCACCTACCTGTCGGACCGTTTGCGATGGACAAAATGGCGGCCCAAACGCGAGAAGCACCAGTCGTCTTTGGGAGCAGCATAATGTGCTATTTCCATATTCCAGATGCCGTGAGAGAACATTTAAGTTGGTGGAATTAGCCGGATAATCACCATTTAGATAATTAAAAGTCCCCAGACTAGTCATCAGAAAACAACAGTGAAACAAACAAGCCGTACTCAAACAGGCTACTCGGTTTTGTTTGTTTCACCCTAATATTTGTGGTTCAAACGCACCGTTACGTAGTCAACCTGATAAAAAATAGCCGAAAGGGAGCTTGTTCGCCACTCTACTGCTTTCTACTTACCTTTTAAACAAATTCTGTTAGAATTAGTTAGTTGTTTCATCAGATGTCTGCTTGTGAAAACTTAGAAGTGTGAGTAAAAGGGCCGTCCATGCATAATCAAGCGTTGTTCGCTTCAAAAACCGAACAGTCAGCCGTCCGGAAAATGCGAACGGGCAACTTTCGAAGCACACCCACACACGAGGTCATTTAACAACAACCATCAGCAAAGTTTGGTCCCGCAGTCAACTGCTAATGCAGGAGTTTGAGGTACAGTGCGTCTACAGTTTTGACCGCCGTGGGGTGGGTATCGTGGACGTATACCTGAAGAATATATTGTCTCGGCTGACAACGTTCGCCAGTCAACTGGTTTTGAAGTGTCCTAATGGGCGCGTTACCCTACCATACTTTAAACAATCAGGCGAGTTCAGGGCAATCGCACTTGGAGTACCACCAATGGGCAGCTTCGGGTAAACCATGAAGGTGCGCAGTACACGGTGAACATCAGTGATGGCACATGTGAGTTCATCTTCTATACGTCCATGTGGTTACCATGCGTTCCCATGCTCTCCGTCTTCAATGATGCTGCCAGCGATACAGCACGTTGTTGCTAACGAAAATCGCACTTGGTCTAGGCCGTTTTCCAATCCATCGACGGTGGCTTGCAGAATACAGTTAACATAGATGCAGCATGTTTCGCCAAGAGGTAACTGTCGCCGTTACTAACCCTAATTCAACCGGATTACAAAATGTCGCTTCAGGAGTTGACCAGGCTATAGGATGTAAATCCCAGAACAGGAAGCCGCAGTTTCAAGGCTATTATCGATTTCGTGCACCAGTGCATCGCGAAAGCTAAGGCGGTCCTGCCGCAGACAGACTTCCCTCTTGTTCCGTCCTGCAGTGGGAAACAGCCAGGGCTGCAGAAGAGTGTTAACATGGGGGTGCCTTGCGGTAGTTGTGGTGATTCTGTTAACATGAATTGTTATCGACACGATGTCGGTGGACTAATTTTCCATCCAGAATGTACAAATAATGCTTATAAATCACAATGCTCTCTCTACACTAGGTGGCTACAAACCTCTTTACCGGGCACTTTATTATTTCGTTGACTATGCCGTTTTAATTGTATTCAACTCAAAAATTTGCTGCCTCCGTTGTTTAAACCTAAAAAGAGATTCCGTCCAGCAATAGTAACTACTGATGACCCGGCTACTTCTGACGGTGAGTTTCGTGCTGTTTATTCAGGCGAGCGAGTCCAAGTGAAATTATTGACAAGTGATACCACGAACGTCACTGGCTACGGTCAGTAATGCCACACCTCCGAAGTTACACGACGCCTACCTTTAGACGTGTATACACAGCATGAAGAAGAATTCTACCGAGGCAAAACGGAATGCAAGGAGGCTGCGGAAAAACAGTTGAAATATTAGACATAATGACGTACATTTGATAAATGCATTCCGATATTTCCAATATAATTTTCATCTCACTCCGTGACGTTGTGACACCAGAGTGCAGGTAGGCCGACTGTCGAGCATAGATGACAGTACGTCCAAAATTAGGTCGTGGCGTTGTGAGTATAGGGTGCTCTCTGGAAAGAGTATGAGGTTCCATATATTGGATAGTTCATGGAACTTCATAAATTCACCGAATGCATGGCTACCTCTAGTAAAAATCCACTCGATTCATCGCTTATTCAAGCCCCGTCACAGTAGGAGTTCTAACAAGGGATTAATCCAAACGTCGTGTTGAAAACACTACACCAGGAGTTGACAAACAATCTCAATGTGACACCTTCCGTTATTCACCAATTTTACTCTCCCGCATCGCTCCAATTAACGCACGATTTGTGACTTTGTATGTGTCAATATGGTCGGCCAATGGGTGACTTCGATTTCTTTAATACTGTTGTATACCCATAAATTTGGATTTCTTTTTCATGAATGGGAACCGCTTGCTGCAACCAGTGCAAGGTCTCATCTTTATTACTTGCGTGGGAGTTTTCAACCCAAGTACGATTTCCAGGGCAATTCGAATTACCTGATTCCGGGTATAACACTATCATATTGCCAAACCAACCTATACCAAATAACATTAAGCGGTTATTATGGCAATCAGATCACATGACTCGCATTACATCTAGATATTGCTGGTTGCCCTCATACTAACTTGACCACAGTGTTCTTAAATATTTGCTGCCCCCAGTTCCCCGTTGTGATGATTATACGTTTATATCAGCTGTCGGTAACTATTTCATGGATTGTCCGATGCACAAGTTAAGGAAAAATAGTTTACAATTTATATTACGCACGTTTATCATATATTCACCGCTAAAACTTGTCAACCAGATTACAAATTTTAGGTACCTCGTCAACGCTTTTCGTTACAAAAATGTTGAGTTTTCTCGATGTCCTCGATAAAGATCTTTAATACATTGAAACAACATTATTTCCCACAACAAAGTAGCATATTTCACACTTCTCGCAATATCCCGTCACTTAACATTCAGAATATACTACATACCTATACCAACAGTCTGCCCATGTCAGAGTTAATTCCAAGCGAATAGTCTTCAGCAGTATTCATCATCGGGATCACCCATATGAGGAAAGCTCTAGTTTCTGCTTCCAATATTCCTAACTTGTTAAAAACGCCATCATTTTGGATCGAGGGCCGAAAGTTTGAATACCACGAATTCGGGACACCCGAGACGATTTGTGGGAGCCGGAATAATTAACGAACGGATTGGGAGTTATCAAAGCTGCTCTGTGATGATCTACTGTCTAAGTGAGCTACATACATGCTGATGCACTTTTTTTCTTCAGCTGCTTCTTTTAACTAGTACAGGTAGCAGGGGGGTCCGGTGGAAATTCCTTGCATGGGTACATGGAAAGATACCCGGATGATCGGTCCGAAAGTTGACGGTTGAGGCAGTAACAAGTTTTACCTGGGTATCAGGGCCGATTCAGCCATTCGGTGACTGATACACGGGTTCGAGGCAGAGACCCAATGGTCCCGGATCCAGTCGGTTTTTCTCGTTCAGCGTCAGCCGGGTGTCTGCTGATCTGGAAGGCATTCATTAAAAACAGGGTGTAGCACCGCTCTTGGGAATTGCAATAAATATCACAAAACAAACTAGGGTAACACGCACAAATGGATTTTTAGAAAGTGAGAGTCAAGCGATGTTTTAAAGCGATCGCCAGGAGCGCTACTGACAACCTTAGCAAGAAGACTGTTTCAGAAGTTGACAACGCTGTAGGTTAAAACTGCTGCCTAAGAAAGGTCCGAGGACAAAGCTTGTGAAGCTTCCTGTTATGTCCTCACCGGCCGTCATAATCCGCTACGGTGAAAGACTGATCAACTAGGTCTACTCTAAAGAGGAAGTGTATGAAAACTGAATCACCGCGGAGCCGCCAAAATTCAGGTGGGTAAATATCAAGAATTTCAAGTCGAGACTCGTATGCAACACTACTAAGTCCTGTGGCTGGTTCGGTAGCCAGGCGCTGGACAGGCTCAACAGCTGGCATGTCTTTCTTCTGGCCGGTATAAACGACCTGATTAGCACACTCGCGGAGCGGTCCTATATAAACCCCGTACAACGTTTGGAACGCTTGTCTATACGGTGGAACGTGCGCTTAATCATCCTAAGAGAAGCAAAACCTTTTCCGCCACCATCTCGTGGTGATGCGCAAAGGATAAGTTAGACGACAACCAGGTGCCCAGATCTTTCTTCAGGTCGATTTTCATGATATCTATTGTGCCAAATGCACTATGAATCACAAAGGCGTTGCCGGAGTCGCCGCCGAGTGACATACGTGCGCACTTGTTGTCATTTAGTGGGAGACTCCAATCGTCTGACCAACGCTTAATCGCGTCAAGACCAATCTGTAGTTCACTGGGTTCAGTGGTATTCCAGATTTTTAGGTCATTGGCGTATAGGAGGGTGTTGTTTGCAATAGTTCCCTGAAGGTCATTAATGTAGATCAGAAGTAATAGAGGACTCAACACTAACCCTCGAGGAACTCCCGCGGAACTGAATGAAGGAGGTGAAAGGTCTGATCCGGTTTTAACTCTGAACGTCCTATTATCGAGGAAAGAGACAATCCAACGAAGAACCTGCCTTTGAATATCATAGGCTTCCAGTCCGTGTTTCAGGGGGCAGTGTTGGACACGGTCGAAGGCATTGGTAAAGTCGAAGAAGATTGCATCCGAGATGAGGCCATTATCTCTGGCCTCCGTCAGACTATCCATGAAGATAAGTGTATTTGTTTCGCATGTTCGATTAGGAAGGAAGCCATTCTGGGTAGGGAAAAAGATGTTCGGAAGAGAACTCGTTAAGTGTGGCACGCTTTGGTAAGCGCTCCATTATATTACACGGAATACCAGGGAGGCTGCTTGGCCGATAGCTAGCCGGAGAGTGCCGGTCACTCGCTTTAAATATCCGCGTGACTGTCGCTTCCTTCCATGCGCTAGGGAGACTGCCATTCTGGAGTGTCTGTTTAAACAGCTTATGGAAGGGATTTGCCAGACTAGCAGCTGCTTCCTTGAGAATTCTGGGATGGATTTTATCAGGACCCATTGCACTGTATGAGTTAACCTTCAGTCGAGCTTCTTCAACTTTTAACACAAAAAACTCGGCGGTAACCAGCGGTTGCTAGAAATTCTGCAATGAGAGGATAGGGTGTTAAACCGGCGGTACGACGTTGGGGACTTTCGAGTGGTACTTCCTGAATAACTCGGCCACAACTAGTTAATCAGATGAGGTCTCTCCGACAGGCAGTTGCAGAGCAATAGCCGAGAGTTTATTCTCTCTTAGTCGTCGCATGTGCTTAAATAAGAAGTTTTTGTTCCCGCGAGCATTGATGAGGACCTTTTCTTTTGCGCGTTTTTTGTGCTCACAGATTTCCCGTCTACACCTACTTCTAACGATGTGGAACGCACGTAGTACCTTTAAGTTTCCCGTAATCTTATGCTTTGCGAATAATTGGGGACGGTCATAGAGGTAACGACGTATTCTGCGCGGAAGAGGTGGCCGATAAAAAAAGTGCACGGTTTGCACGACAAAAATGAGTTGTCCGCTTTCTCAGTTGCGCTTTGAAGTGCACAGTAGTTCTGGTCCACAGAGCCATAACCAAGAACTAATGAACCTAGGCAGCTCCACAGACCGTTAAAATCAATCTGATCAAAGTTTCGGACTGTTGACATTTTTACTGGTTGTTGTAACCAGTAACAGATAAGATCAAAGACGAGCAGAAAGTGGTGGCTTGACGATCACTCTGTCCACCAGGTGGCTCTCATTAGTAATGACTGAATGGAGCAGGGGGGAGTCTGACCAGAA
This sequence comes from Paragonimus heterotremus, assembly GCA_013368495.1. NCBI lineage: Eukaryota > Metazoa > Platyhelminthes > Trematoda > Plagiorchiida > Troglotrematidae > Paragonimus > Paragonimus heterotremus. Next base: position 24,095 of record LUCH01002989.1, read on the forward strand.
CGATGCCGCGTTGGGTCGTTGACATGCTGTGTCCACGCTCTCCATCGTACCAGCACCGATAAGAAGGTCGAGTATCCGCTTTCACATTCCCGTTGGAAGACTGATGCCCAGTTTATTTTCGGTGCATCAAAGTCGCCCATTATAAGCAGATGAGTGCAATTTTGTTGGCCTAGGAAGTCATCTAAGTTTACAAGAGTGTCGTCATTAGAGACGTCAGATGGGGGAGAATAATAGATAACTCCCACTAGGAGTGAGTCTCTCAACGCAGAGCCAATCGGAGCCACAAGGCATCACATGTATCAAAGGAATAAAATCCACCGATATCCGTGGTTGTTGGGAGACAATGCTGAAGGAAAATCGCAGAACCCTTCATTCTCCCAAGGGGCCCTATTCTCCCTCGGTGGTCGTGGGTGTGCGAAGTGGTTCCACCATCGATGAAGCAAGCTTTCGTAGTGGGGTTATACACTGTGTATGGTTCATAAATAGCCACTGTGGGTGTGGGTCATGTATAGGCAAGCTCCACGATTGTACTTCTATTGTGAGCACTGGAGCGAACCAAGAGAAGGTATCTAGTATGTAGAGGAATGAAACGTTTCTATGTAGAATCGTGCTTATTCTCCACAACAATTAAACCAGAAAACCAGTTAGTGGACAACGACATATATGACAAGTTGACCGGGAAAGCAAGCTGTAGGTAAAGCACAACGAAAGCGACGCGCGGCAAACCAGCTGCTAGCGACCGGAAATCGCAATTTTTAATTGTGACCCTAACGGTCGAACGCACGAGAAGATGCAGACATGCAATCGAACAATATTAATAGTGTCAACAGTCAAAATAAATGGCAAGACAAATTGAATACGTGGCGAACCAAGAGTGACACTACAGATAGTATCACACCGCCCGTTATATTCAATCAGGTAGATGGTAGCATAAGGGAGTGGGGGACATCAAACCGAATGATCCAAACACTGATGGAGGTAAGAAGCTCTGGCTTAATTCGAAGAAAATGAGGATAAAGGCGGCTACTAATCCTAATCAGTCGTCAGTTTTGGTCAATACATTGTGACAAGAACATACAGTCCTAGGCCAGTGTTGGCTGAGTTCACCAACCCCCAGCACCTAGATAGATTTCTGGTGGCATCGGGCAGATATGCACGGCTGCTCAAGATCGAGTTACAAGGACACCGGACGACTCGGTTGGGTGGGAGAATACTAGCCATCTAGGCGGTACCAGTTTATTAATTACGGTTCAATGGTGCATCGAATATTTGAGACCGCGGGTGAGGCTAACACGAAGAGACAGACGGCACATCTGCTCCAATTGTAAAAGCTTCCCAACGTGGAGTACTGATCGTTCATCCTGGAACTAAGAAAAGCTGGAGAGCCTCTTGCAATAAAACTGGGGAGTGCTGAGGTGTAATTCATGTTCTATGGGTCGCCCCTCAAGTCAAGGAAATTGAAACAAGGGGTGGTTGTGAGAAGTCCCTGAGGGTATTGTATACCAGTGCTGGTGGTCTGGAGAACAAATGGAGTGAGTGATCGGGGGAACTGGGAGGGGGGATGTCGTTGCGGTTACTGAGACTTGTTTACGATGGGGTGTGTCCTTCGGTAATACTCGCCCTTCGGGATATTTGATCCACAGTGCAGATAGACAAGATGGCATGATGAGTTAGTGTTCTGTTGTTAATATCGCGATATGATGGGCGGCACCAAGAAGAGGGATTAAATGCAGAAAATATTCAATCATCAAGCTGTACCGTGGCAGACGGTCGAACAACGCTGCTGCTTTCGTGTGCTTACAAAAGCCGTTTTTCTACTCAATCGACTCGTAATGGTGGGAGGTTCCAACGCTCCAGAAGTGAATTGGAGATTGCGGCACACTAACAGTGGTACGTTTGGTGAAGCATTGTTGGACCTTCCGAACAAAAAACCACTCATTCAATAAGTCCATGAAATGACTAGGTGGTGGGATGATCAACCTGCTTCAGTTTTAAGTTTTATGTTAAGAAACCGTACTAGCGATTTGGACTTGAAGGTCGGAAAACCCTTGGGGAGGAGTGACCATGGAATCATATATCTGCAGTTTAATTGCCAAATGCCGTAGATCCTTTAGAAGCACAAACATCCAACAAATAAGGTCGGCTACAAAACATTTGGCTTGAGTGGACTGTCATGGTACAAACGGCACCAACAGGGTTCGGGCCATAATTAGGAATACTTTTATGTGACCAACTGACACATACGCACCACTAATACATAGTTGATATTGGGACAAGACTCTGTGGTGAAAGAATACGGTCGAAAAGACACTGAGACGCGAAGGAAAAACATGGGCTGTATACAAACAGTCTACAGACACATCAGGTTTTGTCACTATCAGGCGGTTAGAACAACAATGATAGTAAATTATATTCCTGAACGCATTTGTGAGAGACGCCCGAACATGCGCGATCATATTAGATAATTACAGAAGGAACAAAATGGCAGTTGGCTACATAAATAGATAGACGTGATATCTGTCAGCAAAAGCAAGCGTAATCAGAGAGGGAAAAGTTGCAGTTTACAAACGTTTGATGCAGGAGCCCGAGGAAAAGATGGCTCGTCTATTCCACAAATTCAGTCCAGGAGATTATATGTTACATTAACTTACCTTTTACAAGGTTATGCGCGTAAATGCGTAAGATTGCTCTTCCAAGTAAATAATGCATCCACGGCCTCGCCCTGTGAAACTAACACTACGATACACATGATATCCTATGAGGCTTATTTGCGTGTGGGGATTATCAGGGGAGCACCACGTTAGGGTGACGAGAATGATATAGGGATTGGACAAAACGACAAAAGATCTAAAGATGTGCTCCTTATTTATCAATGATCTTACGCTTTCGAGCAATGAGTTAATGGAATCGTTTCTGTCAGGCACAACATGTAACTCGCGAAAGAACTGCACAACAGATAGGCAGGGTGTTTAAAAATGTCAAATGGAGATGTCCGGTCTAAGGGATGTATCAATTTTCCACTCGTGTGCGGGTCAAAGGTGCAAAGATTTTACGCCACGACGGAAAAAGCATGGAGAGTGTCATTATGTTAGAATGATTAACTGGGACATGCGTAGGGGGCCAGGTGATGGCGGATGAAGTGCGGGGGGGTGCACTAAAACGGAACTGGTTTGACGGACACTTGTGTCAGTTATATAATAGGCTTATGATGTACCGGACGGGGTGTAAACGTTAGCAATGTGATTACCAGTAGCACTCATGTTTTGGATGGAAGCATAGGGTTTTTCGAAGATATTGCTAATGCATGGAAAATGTGGAGCCTGCTATACTTGTGGACTGGCTTAAAAGCAGTAGGAGACAAACTATTCAATTCATCCGTGAAGAGCTGGCTTTTAGAATGCGATTTATAGAACCAGATACTTGGCGTTTACGGAGTACCGTCGACTAACCATCATGGGGAAAATCTAGAAAATTATTCACTAATAAGCACCGTGCAGATCCCACACTTGATATGGAGCTTTGTTCAGGCGTTTACAGTTTGTGGTGGTTACCCAGGTAGCACAACAGCGGGGGGCCCGCGCGGGCCCCAGGCGGGCATCGGCAGGCAAGAGGCGGGCGTAGGACGGGCAGTGGGACTAGGGTCCCGCGCGGGCCCCACGAGGGCATCGGCGGGCAGTGGAAAAAAGTTGCGAGCGAAGCTTTTTCAGCCCTTCTAATACCGGCTTTTTTTATTCAAAACAATTTCGGTACTCATTTTCAACGCTTAGGAAGTCTCCCAAACCCCCCTTAACTTTTTTCAAGAGAAATCCGCGAGGGGAATGAAAATTATATCCTGTCTTTTTACAACATTTTCGTTTCGACTCGTTCAAATATTCCAGAAACAAATTTGTCCATCAGAACAGTTTAATCCCATTCACCAGCAACCCGAATTCTCCCACAGCACCCACGGATAACCGAAACAGAGAAGGAAAAGGACGAAAAATTAGATGCAAGATGGAGTTGCACGGATGAAGTGGGAATAGCATATCTCCGTACATTTTCGGGATAGGGTAGAAGTGAAACACCACAATGTTACAGCATTCCTTTTAGGTATTCTAATAATACTACATATATTTGTCCATTCTTATCACGTTAACCGAATATACCATCCTGAACTTGCACAGAATTCAAACATGAACCATAACAACACAAGTTTTATGGGCGTGTTTGAAATTCCATATCTTTGTAAATATTCCAGATAGAGCAAATGTGAAACACAGCAGTCTTACAGAATTCCTTCTAGGCATTCTAATAATACCACGCATACGTGTCTATTCACATCACTTTAGCCGAATATGTCATCCTGAACTTGCACAAAATTCAAACGTCAACCACGAAAATACAGGTTTCTCGGATTTATTTGAAGTTCCGTATCTCCGTAAATACTTAAGGTACAGCGCAATTAATGGAATAATCTGAAAGTACTCCCCATAGATTTTGCTTCACAATATAGAAAGCAAGTTAGTTTCATCTATACCACGAACCACGCGGAAAAAAACTCGACCATCTCCGCACCTACCTCAGTTATCACTACAGAGCAGCCATAAGAAAATGTCTGAAATTACGGGTGCGTCTAAACAAACAGCAGCAAATGTGATGAAAATAATGACCCATTTTTGAACTAGATTTAACTGATTTTTACATATGGCATAATATAGCGTAATGAATTGATTGGATTTTTATCTTCGACATTTTACACACTGCCCGCCCAAACCCGCGGGATACCGGCATATCACAGCGGGCAGTGTGCTACCTGGGTATATATATGTACACCCATTCGATGATTGCAAAGATCCGATCACACCAACAGGTACATGGCAAGGATGCTCCTCGAAGGCTGCAAAACTCCCTACTGGAGTACGCGTGTGACGGAGAATTTTAGACCGTTGGCAGTGAATGCACGCTTTGGCCCATGCGCGGACGCCGCGATCGACATAGTGCCATACAAAGCGCTCAGTGATCATTGTGACTGTTGAACGTATCCTTGGGTGAGACATATTGTGCATCGTGTCAGAAATTCGGCGGCGGAAATCTAGTGAAACAACTGGGCGAGGGATGCCTTGTGAAATGTCACAAATAATCATTCATAGGCGCGCTCTCTAGATCAAGTAGATTGGGCTGACGAAGTGGTTCTATCTCTGGATCGTAGTTCCGTGCAGCTGCGATTGCTGCCAGATCGATTGAGCTGTCTGCCGTGCTCGTTGTTTCATTGATACGCGAGAGGGCATCGGCGACTGGGTTCGCAACACCTGAACTGTGACGGGTATCGGTCGTAAACTGAGCGATATAATCCAGGTGTTGGGCCTCCCTAGGAGAGTACCTGTCGGTTGTCAAATGCAAGGCGTACGTTAACAATTTGTGGTCTGTGAAGAAAATGAAGTCCCCGCCTTCAAGGACATGTCGAAAATGGCGGATGCCGAGATATACCGCTGACAGCTCTTTCCGAAAAGCACTATATCGCGACTCAGTTGGTTGTAAACGTTTAGAGAAAAAGGCTGATGGGCACCAGTCTTCGCCGAGTTGCTGCTGCAGGACTGCTCCTACAGCCACGTCTGATACATCCACAATTAGCGCTAAAGGGGCGGATGGGTGATGGTGTGACAACGATGCTATATTAGCGATAGCTGTTTTTAAGTTGATGGAGGCCATTTTTGCGGCCGTTGTAAACGAAAGCGAGCGAGCCTCGCCTCTGAGCAGGTCGGTGAGCGGTTGCATTAAGTATGCATAATTAAGAAGGAAAAAACGATAAAAATTTACGGGACCATCAAAACGACGAAGTTACTTCAAGGATGTTGGCTTCGGGTAGTCCACTGTTGCTTACACTTTGTCGATGAGATGCTCGATCCCGCTCGAGGATATGCGGTGACCCAGGAACGTTACGCTGTGCATCCCAAACGAGCACTTAGCTAGGAGTATCGTCACTCCATGATGCGACAAACGGGCGAATAATGAGCGTAAGTGCGCGCAGTGTTCCTTCTTTAAGGAGCTAGCGACCAATATATCATCCAAGTACGGATAGACACCGTCCAGTCCACGACACACGTCGTGAATAAAACGTTGAAAAGTCTGGGCAGTGTTACTCAGACCGAACGGCATACGTAAAAATTCAAAAAGTCCGAACGGTGTTATGACCGCTGTTTTCGCGGTGTCTTCTGGGGCTACCGGAATCTGGTTGTACGCACGCATTCCTGATAGGTTTGCTGTCAAGTCTTGAATATGCGGAATCGGGTACCTATCAGGAGTGGTCGTGTTATCCAATGCCCTATAATCGCCACATGGGCGCCAGTCGTTGTCAGTCTTTTTGAGCACCATGCACAGCGGCGAACCCCACGGACTATTAGACGGACGGATGATGCCAAGCTGAAGCATATGTTCAAATTCGGCTCGAGCAATTTTTAACTTTTCGGGGGTTAAGCGGCGCGGACGACTTCGAACTGGCGGCTCCCGTGTGACAATGTGATGTGCGACGTCGGTTGTCACGGCCGGTAGTTCGTTGGCTGGGCGGACCAGTTGGGGGAATTCGGAAAGAAGTTTCCCACAAGGCTCGCTAACTATGGAATTGACTAGCATTGGACTGATCACAGCCGCATACGACGGCCTACCCCGAACATCAATCAAGCGCGATCGACGTGCGTCGACCGGCAAGTCGAAATGTCGGAGGAAATCGATTCCAATAATCGGGAAGGGTATATCAGCTACCACGAGAACTCAGCGAAAATCGCGTCGAAGATCAAAGTTGGGACTCAACAGTCGACTGCCGAAGGTTCTAATGGGCGTACCGTTTGCTGCTCGGAGTGTAGTGTCAGATTCTGATAGTGCATCCGTCAACGAAAGCGGGATGACACTAACCTCCGCTCCTGTATCGATTAGAAAGTCCCTTTTAGAGGTCGAATCCTTAAGAAAGAGGAGACGACTGTTGTTTAACTGGCCTGTGGTCGTCGTCGCTAAAACGCGCCGGCTGGTTAGTTTAAACGGTTGTTACCACGACGGACACATGATGATCGACATCGTTTAACGTTATCACCATACGTCTCATGGTACAAACAAAGATGGCTAGACTACAGTCCGGGTGGTGATTGAGCACGCGTCGGGGGAATTTTTGATGGTGACCTAGTAAACTCAATGCTGGCAGGAAGATCTGCCAGCTCTCGTCTCAGGTGAACTATTTCCGCACTTGGTTCCGTAGAGTTGCGTTCGCGACATTTCAATGCCCTGCACAGCACAGTTATTTCAGCGTCCTTTATGGTTATCGAAATATTTGGAGGACTGTTGGAGGTAACAACCCGCCCCACTAGTTGTGACGGCGTCGTGCCTCGAAAACGTTCATGTACTGCATCGGCAGAAGCTGCCAGATCACTTAACGGACGCGCGGGTAACACGGACAATAACCCTTGTGTATGCTCATGCAGTTGCTGCATCGACTGCTCCTGTAAGAGAGCCTCTGGCAACTGCGACCTGCCCACTGCCTGTCGCATTTCTCGAAGGAGAACCGATAGCCTCTTGTCCTCCAACTAGAATCGTTGGAACATTTGTTCCAGACGCATTTTATCAGACGGCTGTGTTTCTTTCAAAATCGTTCGCTTAGCCGACTCGTAGCGATCAGTTGCTGAGCCTAGCAAGATATCGCTAACTAGGTTTAACATATCTCGGGGAGGCATGGTATGAGTTGCGAGAACTTGTCCGCATCGCTTGTTCTGTGCCGGTTGTTGAACTCTATTTTTAACACGGCGAACCACAGCTCTGAATCGAGATATCCGAAAGCAGGAACGGCTAAGGTGATCAGTGATACGGAAGACGAACATTCAGACTTAATGTTCATGACGATTGAGTGGATGTGAACGATGTAAAATTTAAATAAGTATATATGTTCAAACTATACGCACCCGAAACGTAATATGAGCGGGAAAAATACGGAAATCGAATAAACACGATAATATACGACTTACGCGGGCTCACCAATTTGTAGGATAGAGCGAACTGACGACAACTGGTTGAAAATAATACAGCGAGTAGACAGAGAATATATTGTTGACTTGCGAAGTCAACGCAAGAATGAACGGATTCAGGTACGAAGCGATAACGGTGCGGAACGACAAGCGTGTACGCAGCGGTGTAATACGTTTGAGTGCGCAGGGGACTTTTCGTTATCTCTTCTCGTTCAAACAGATGTTTAAATACATACAAAAGTAGGAAACAAATATAATACAAATGGCCCGCGTAGCTCTAACATAATTGACAATAACGAATCGGATCGGTACACCGTTAGGAGAGAGCTAAGTTGTACTGTTTATACTGAGATCAATGTTATCGGATCGCCGTTACACAAACCAGAGGGTCCCCGCCATTTTAGACGGCGCATATTCCAATCTCTGGATCCACCACAGTGGAACTCACCATATGCGCTGCAAGATGGCTAATGGTGGAGGAATTTGAAATAGGAGAGAAGGAGATTGAGGATTGATTGGATAAACTAGACATGAATGAGACCATGAGGTCCCACTGTCTACATTCAAGGATACTCATACCTCTCAATGATGTTTTACACGAGCCGCTCACTATGTTGTTTAGTATTACCCTACAGAAGGCCATCAACCCAGCTGACTGGAGGAAACAGGGGTTGTATCCACCTATAAGAGGTTCAAGGAACAGAAAGTGGACAACTACCGATCAGTAGTTCTCACATCAGTTGTCTTAAAACTGCTGGAAAAAATTATTAGGAATAGAATTGTCAGATACCTTAATGAAAATAGGCTTCTACCTGCAAATCGACATGGATTTTCGAGGCATAGGCCTTGTCTCACCAACCCGACTTGCTTCCTCGATGAGATCATTGAGACGGCGAACAAGGGAGAGTAATTTGAAGTCTGATACTTGGAATTCAAGAAGGTTTCCGATTCAGTGAACCACTGATGGTTACTCCTCAAACTAATGGTCTTTGGTCTTCCTTCAAGAGTATTAGGTTGGATGCAGGACCTGTGGAAAAGTTGCACCCTCCGTGCAGATACAGGGTAAAGGTTCACGAAAGGTGCAACGGTTAGTAGAGTGCATCAGGGCTCAGTGCTTTGAACATTATTGTTTTCAACGTTCATCACTGATCTCACCAAAACTCTGAAGTTTTCTTGCCACATCTTCGCTGACGATGCGAAGACTGTGGGAAACTCTGACAACACGAGTATGCAGGAGGACTTGAATACTGATCAGGAGTGGGCAGATGAACGGTGCCCACCCCTGAATGTAGAAAAGTGTAATCGGATGCCTGCTTGGGAACAACTAGAGTCAGTCAGGCGTTTTGCCAAGCAGGGAAAAGAGAAGGAGCTGAGGAGGGTACCCTCCTCAGCTCCTTGGTTGTTTACACGTATAAACAACCGAGGACATGGGAATGCTCACACAAGGGAACTTCAGTTCCAAAACGGTGCTTGGAGTCGGCGTGAAAAAGAAATAGAGCACTGCATATGTTGAAGAAAACGTTCGTGTGGAAGAGATTGCAGGAGGTTTTGCCGCTTTCTGAAGCTTGTGTGAGGTTATATCTGGAATACTATGTGCAAGCCTGGAACTCCCATTAGGTACAAAACGTAGAGGTACTTGAGAGTTCACAGTAGTTTAACAGGGCTGCTGGAAGAAATGCGATATAGCTCGTGCGAATGTTGGAACTGGTCCAACATAATAATACCCCGTCAGTGCTCACTATCAAAAACCAGTCGACAATGAAAAACAAACACACGGCGCGTTGACCCTCTTGTATTAGTACTGACTCTGGAAAATGGAGTGTACAGAGAAGGCATGTCAAGCTGGCGAGGCACGAAGCAAGTTGTGATTGTAGCCCCGGGACGGACACTACAAAATAGATGGTCTGACTAAAACAAAAGTAGGTAAAATCCAAAGCCATCAAAAGTGCGCAAGTGAATGCTACTATCAAAAATGTCACTTATTATAGTCGCTACATGGCTCTGCCTCCAGATGGCTAGTAAGTATTACACAGGCCTTTGTTATTCCAAAGAAAGAGGGAAAAATACACAACATATTTCTGGTTGATCACAGTGTAGGACCGAGCGAATCGACGATAACCGGTTGAAAATAATACAGCGAGTAGACAAAAAGTATATTGTTGACTCGCGAAGTCAACGCGAGGATAAACGGATAAAAATACGAAACGATAACGGGGCGAGGCGACAAGCGTGCACGGAGCGGGATCGTACGTTCGAATGCGCGGGGGACTTGTCGGTATCTCTACTCGTTCAAACAAATGTTTAAGTACATACAAAATTAGAAGACAGAAAGAGCACAAATGACACTCGTAGCTCTAAAACACTTGACAATAACGGATAGGGTCGCTACAACAGTTAAAGAGTGATACACATAAAGATTAATGACATGGGATGGGGAATGTCAGAGTTCAAAAGAGGGTCGATCGAGAGATGGCTGCTGCACTGGAAGGATTCTTTTATTATGTTACCTAGTCTCCGATGCGTTTCTTCTCTATCGCAGCGAGCTGCCCAACCCTAAAACTCTTGAAAGAAAACAGGGGTAGGTGTGTTCAGTGTTGTACGATAGGTATCTGGAGTTGTCCCTCAACGCATCACGTTCGGATAGTCCGGAAAAGAGGAAACACAGTAAGGTAAGCGCACAACAGGTGGAAAGGGATAACTCACCCTGTCAACGTATCCGGCCGACTAAATAATTTCAGAGCCGACAACTCTACCTTACCCTGCAATTTTGAGTGACTGCCTTCAATTTGCCCTTCCTCTTGTGCTCTTGTCTAAAGTTGATAGACTCAAGAAATAAAAGGGTTATCATACGAATAAACCCGGTCCAGAACAACGCCGTTTGGGTTGCGGACCCGGTAACCCATCAAATAATTACGAAGGCGTGATGGTCAAAACAAACCATTTTTTGTACGAATGTCCGTGTGTTAATAAAAAACGTCAGTTCCAAAAATAAGCAATCTTAACATACTCTGCGAAACCTACAGACTTGCGGAGCTCCCTATCAAGACTATTACACCTAGAGGTAGAGGGAGCAGGGGTTGCGGGAGCTGCAGGGATTCCGTGAACGGAACGCTTGTTGTTGGCACTACAGTGCGAGGTGTGCCCTGGGAAGTGTCGCAGAGGATTTTTCCTCCTGACGATGTCATAGGTATGGGTTGGATTGTGAGGGAACTATTTTGACAGAGATGTTCGATCTCCGTTTAAGTGGCCTGCACGGCGGCCTTGGCTGCCAAATCGATGCCGTCGTCAGCAGGTGCGCTGAGATTATGGACGCATCAAAGAGCATCAGCGACAGTGTTCTCGGTATCTGAGATATGTCGTATATTCGTCGTGAACTGAGACAGAGTCCAGGTGCCTAACTTCCCTTGGGGACTGCCTGTCGGATGGAGCGTTTAAATAATGGATTAACGGTTTGTGATAAATGTAAACCGTAGAAGTCCCGCCTTCCACGGAATGCCGGAAGTGGCAGATGCTTAAATGGAATGCTAGCAACTCTGTACCAAATGTGCTGTAGCGGGATTCCGCGAGTTGTAAAGGTTTGGAGAATAAAGCTAAAGGGTGCCATCGCTCATCAATGAGATGCTGTAACACATCGCCAACAGCCGTGTCAGAAGCGTCGGTTGCGATTGAGGGTGATGCGTCTGGATTAGGATGAGCAAGGAAAGGTAAGTCGGCGATCGCATCCTTGAGGTCAATGAACGCGGTGCTTGCAACCGCAGTGAAGTAAAATTTGCGTTCACATCCACTGAGAAGATCAGTCATTGGCCGCATCATATGTGCACAGCGAAGTATGAAACATCGGCAGTAGTTGACCAGACCAGAAAAACGACCAAGTTGCGTAAATAAATTCAGTTCGACGTGTTCATGGATGGTTTTAATCTCACCCGTGAGTGGGACGATTCCATTTTCTGAGATCGTGTGACCCAGAAACTCTATTGTGGCCTTACCTTGTTCGAACTGTGTAGAATTCTCTACCGTGTTGGGTCAAACGTCCCGTTAGGGTGCTAAGGTGTGCAAGGTGTTCCTTTTTGAAAAGCTAGCGACTAAAATATCATCTAAATGGGAGTAGAAAAAGTCCGAACCGCAAGTCACTTCATGAATGAGGCGTTGAAAAGTTTGAGCTGCGTTGCTTAAACCAAACGGCAACCGAAGAAACTCGAAAAGGCCGAAAGGAGTTATTACTGAGGTTTTGGGGATATCGTGTTTGGTTACCGGAATTTGATGATAAGCACGTACTAAATCTACCTTGATAAAGATGGTTCTTCCATGTAATCAAGTGGTTTATTTCTACATGTGCGAGATTGGGTACTTGTCAGGGACTGTTGCTTTGTGTAACCCGTGGTGATAGTCGCATGGGTGCCAATCACCTGACTTTTTGGGTACTGTAGGAACACTCCTACAAAGTCTCGCTCTAGATTCGACCAGTTACCCAATGACAATAATTCAGAACACCACGAACAGCGCAGTACTCTCAATATATTGCCCCGACCGAGAAGCAAAATAGTGTACAGCCAGCTAACGTCCTACGTGCAACGCGCGGAACAGAAAAGTGAAGAATTTCTATAACGGCGGAAATAGGGGGTACAATTGGGCTAAACAAACATGCTTCATACGGATGCGTCAAATTTTACAACAAAATAGCAACAAAAATGAAGCTGTTCTAGGGGGTCGCTACAGTACCATATGCAGCGATGAGGCTCATGGGCTATCGGAAGGACGTATTATCCCGAGTTCCAGCATATACTCGAACTCTGCCCCCGGCCAGTTTTAGTTTTTATTTTAGATGAGACTTATTTGAGAAAAGTCAGGGCTTCGGCTGGATTCGAACCGGCAACACAGACGTCATGCCTCAACACTGCACGCGGTCTACCAGTTGAGCTACGAAGCCATGCCAGGAGCACGGAAGTTTCACATTTGGGCTCGGTTACCCACCCGTCCCAAGGTCATATAAGGAATCCACCGAATGATCCAGGGAATCGACTGCCCCAGCAGGATTTTTCGAACGGTTCACGTTGGAATCCACCGACGCCACTGTTGAGCATAGAAATTGTATTGTTTTGTCAGGAGCCAACTGGCGAGACCGTGATGAGACGAGGGTCCCTCAGTGTGGATGTGATGAATGACACTAGGGCTCACTGTTGGAATACCGTCCAATGTGCGAACGAGCTGCGAGGACTCAGTAAAGATATCCACAGAATGTCTAAGAGCGGCGGGCTGGGTATTTATGGGTGTTATGGCCTAAACGGTTGCGTGCGTTCCGGGTATGCATAACCTAATGCTGGAATCGATTAACAGACGGCATCTCTTATCGACCAGAAGGTCAAACTGCTGGAGAAAATCGGTGTCGACCATAGCGAGGGGTACCGCGGCAACCGTCTACTCCCAGCGGAATGTCTGCCAGAGGCCCAGATTAAGCGTTAAGGACCGCTGTTCATATGTGGTTACAGGCGTACCATTTGCAGCACAGCGCCGTGGGCTTCGCAGGTTTGACGCCTTGTCTTTTTATAGGTGGAAACACGCTTACCTGCGCCGCGGTATCCACCATGAACGTGTCCCCGGCTTCTACACCCTTTACAAAGATGAGGCAACAAGGTACGACACTGACGACGTTAGTCGCCTTCACGGGCCGGCGTCAAAGTTTCCCTGCTTGGTCGGCTTGTAAGTGCACGATTTAACGCACCTGGTGAATCGAGTGTCAAAACGTTGGTGATACCAGCGGTAACCGTCAGGCTGCTGCGTCGTTGTGCGCCTGAGGTATCTGCTAGGTCAACAGCGTGCAGGGCGACTTAAAGGGATTCGGCTAAAATTGCGACCCAATGTTGCGACTTCGGTTCATAATGCTTCTGTTTTTGACTCTGAAGTAGAGGAGCTACCTTCATTATGTGGTGGTATGCTTCTCAACAAACATGATGCCTATATTGGTGTGCTAACCTGGTTAAAAATAGGCTGAAAACGCCCTACTAACTGATCATTCATTTCCGCTGACTTCACTAGCGGTTGTGATCTCGCGTTCAGGAGCACTAGTGACTCAGACGCTGTCGCGAATACTTGCGAAACGTGCTTCCCGTATGTATCCAAGATACGGTCGGAGGTATCGGTTCACTGCAAGAGAGGCGCTTGAGGGTTGTCACTAAAGGTATTTTGCATATCCTCAGGCAGTCTCTGAACCTATGTTCCCTTCAGGAAAAACTCCTCAAGATGAGTTGAGTCTGCGAGGCGTTGCATGTGTCGTAGAAGTTGTGAGGGCTTCTGATCGTCTAGCTCGGTAGTGTTCAGCAGCTGCATGATGCGTTGACGCTCAGAGAGGTCAATGCATTTGATAGTGGCCTCTTTAGGCTGCTCATAGGGCTTAACAGAGTCCGGCGGCTCCAAGATTTCGTCCACCTCGTCTATGGTGTGAGGCGGTAGAGCAGCTGCCACGTGATAGAACTTCGTTAGTTTTGTGGTTACGTTTACCAATGGGAAATCGGCCTCCAGCCAAGCAAACCAGCTCCGAGGATTATTTCCACTAGAATGCGCAACCGATACGGAAAACGTCTGGCGAACTAAAAATCTGTTCCTGAGCAATTCCGACAGTACTAGGGATCAAAATTCAATAAATAAGCGAAAAAGTGGCAAAAGTTTACATCAAAAAACACATATATACCTGTGGAAAATTACAAAATATGCAGCCTCACCAGTTTTAGTGTATGTGCACTAAATGAACGCTTTCCCAGATACACGCAACGATACCAGACGAGAAATGTGAATACGAATAATTGTAGGAAGACCGAAATTATATCATACGACAATCACAATAAGTATCAACCAGCGCTAAGCGACACCGATACGCAGAAGCAGCTAGGGGGCTAATAATCTGGCAGTCGAGTGCGTGAGCAAGACTTTGGCGCACATAGGCCAACAAGCACGCAAACAAACAGACGTGATAGCATGCGGGGAGCAGACAGCAGACAGGGATCCTTACGATTCTTTGTACAACGTGAACTATGATTTTGGGCAGGATTTTACACATTGTACAGCAGGCAGACTGGGGCTATCTCCAGGTGACTACATTCTAGGTCAGTAATTAATGACACTCATTCAAGACAGAGGTGTGAACGTAAGACTCGTTGTCCAGAAACTACGTCTGGTCAATGAAACAAACAAATGTTTCACGAAGAACCCTGAAACTGAATAGCGCACCTGAACTATTTTGATTTGACACCATTTTTGAGTTGAAAACTGAATTGTACCAAGTATATCAATTTGGTCGGCTCCTTACAACTATCTGAGAATCAGAAGGCGCTGTCGTAAACTAATTCCGCGTGACACCACATCAAATCGAAGTGGGAAATTGAAAGTTCCGAGTCGTTACGGAGGCGGCGTTTTCAGGATCGTAATTGGTCTTCGACCATGATGTCATTGAACAGGCGAAATGCTCTAGCTTTTCACTACTTCGAACTGACCATCACTAAACGTCCATGATGCTATAGCTTGATAGGAGGTCTCCTTGTTTTCAGTGAATGCCATCATCTTATCTTCATTATCTTGAAATTACCGATTTGGTAGCATCTCAATATGCTCTTCGTTTGCGCGGTACGGGCCGAAACTTTTTACCCCAACTTAGGGTTTCACAAATTCCGAAATCACTCAACTCACGATCAAGCTTTAGCAATACTCAGTTTGTATCGGTTGCCCATTATAAATTGGATTGCAAGACGTCGCAGACGGGAACTCTAAATATACTGGCTCTTAAATGTTTTCGAACCACGCGTAATATTTGCGATCTGAGGCAGCCGTATCGAAACATACAACTTTGAATAAAGATTTGCTAACCATGTTCATTATATATCATAACTGTGGGTATATTCGAGTTTTTGCATACCCTGTGTATCCCAACAGATAAAAGGCTACATGCTTGTGTACACATGTGCTCGCCAAATCTACAGTTTGAATCAGTTGTTTCTAACACTTGAAAAAATCCAACTAATTGTAGCAAGTCAAATTTGATCTGTCTCTCAGTTGTATGTCCGGCACAGTCCACACGCACTGAATATGGTTCCCAGTTTCGCTGAGGTGTTCTGTGATAAGCTTGGGGATGTTATTTGTTATGGAGTGCCTGTGCGATTATTGACAGAAACAGCCAAACTTTACAAGTTTGTCCAAAAGACCAGATCCACAACGGTACAGCCCCAGAAGAACATTGTGTGTTTTTCAGTGAAGCTCTATTCAAATTTAAACCTATTTATCCCATTAATGAATTGGAATAAGACGATGAAAAGACAAAAATCTTGTGAAGTCCTTTTAAGTAATATTTCATACATTTTCGATAACACGATTTTTCACACAGAGCAGGTGCCATGCAAGAGAGACAATCTACTAGAAAGATGGAGCACACTGACAGATACCCTGTACATAATCGGATACCCCGTGCGGTTTATTAGAAAGAACAGCAGTAGCACTACCACATTATCAAATAGGATAGTTTGGTTGAAATATGGAACTTTAGGTGACAGCCAGTCAACAGTGGTAAAAAGGGCGTTCATAAGCCGTTGTATTGAGAACCTGAAACGCAGTAAAACTATAGTTTCACTGCGTAGTTTTACTGTGTAAGACCCTGAGTTGCTGCATTGCACATATACGTACAACGCAGCAACTCAGGGTCTAATGCACCTTCTTGGCTAAGAAAGAACAGTCGACACCTTTCCTATTCCGATGTCTATACGGATATTTCTGCAACAACACCGTAAGCTACATAAGAAGGGTAAACCAGTAGCATGCTAATCGCAGCAACAATTCTGTTGGCATTTGGTTAGAAGCCCAATTAGAAACGCTTGGCACCTGTAGAAATGGCAAACAGACGGCATCCAACACCACTAACAGAGCTTGTAAACCAAATAAGACTTGAAGTCAGAGGTTGCACCATTTATTGGTGCAACCTGAAATGCATCCTCCAGTTTGCTGAGGCGTTGGTTATTAGGTGTCACAATCCCCGTGTGTGTTAAAAACAATTCGTGTTGACCTTGTTGCAGGTGTGGTAGTCTTCTCTCTGCATTGTTCACTTCCGTGTCTGTCTGACTGATCTCTTAAGCCATTGTAATGACCTGGAGATAACCCCGGTCTGCCTGCTGTACGATATGTAAAATCCTTACCAGAATCCTAACTGACATTGTACATGGGATCTTAAAGATTTTTGCCTGCCGTCTGCTTGATGCATGCGATTGCGTTTGCTTGTTTGCTTGTTTGTTGGCTTATGCGCCCCCATCGTGTCATATTCACTCTTCCGGCTTGCTCGCGCGCTCGACGGTCAGATACTCAAACTCTCTATCTACCTTTGTGTATTGGCGTCGTTTAGCGCTGATCGAGACCAATTGTAATTATCGTATCACATATTTTTGGTCCATAGCAATTATGGGCATTTTTATTTCGCGTCTGGTGTTGCTGCGTTTACCTGAGAAAGTGTTAATTTAGCGCACGTACGCCCTAAACCATGACTTCCGTCTTGCAGGTTCCTTTCTGGATACTGATATTAGCTACATGTCCAAGTGTGAGTGTACGAACTGTTACTCCAGAGAACATCACCTGATTTTCGTCTAAATAATGCTTTATTGAAGCCGCCTTCTTTCTATCTTGATGGCGTTGACAACAATACCAAGGTTTCTTGAGCCAAACAAAACAGACTTCACATTTTTGTTTACGTACTTGAAAAAACAAAATGCGCTTTTAGAAACCGTTTGTTCTCAGCATAAAAGCATTTAATTGTTGTAGCAAGTCTACTTTGCCGTTTTGTACACTTATGCAGGCGCCTCCATTCGGAGTACTGAAATGAAACATAGCTTCCAGTTTTCTTAAGACATCCTATGTATTGTTTGTGCATTGTGTTTAAAACAGCGCGTAATTGCGAGTATGGAAGTTACATTAATGGTTCTTTACTGTCCAAGTTAGTTATATGGGTACGTCCATTTTAGTATGCTGGCCCAACCTTCAAGCCCCAGAGTTTCTCAGTAGGGCTCATATCCCTATTAAGCAATGTTCCATTGTGCAAGTCAGGTCTGTGTCATTTAAGGTGGATGTCTCACCGAAACGTTCAATATCTTAAAATTATTATCTGCAAGATTAGTAGTAAACTGCATGATTTCATACGATTGCACATACCGTTTTCTTCCCGTAGAAGCCAATTCACAATAAGTGTTGATAGTAAAAACATCCCGTCTCATCAGCGAACCCCCTTTGAACTGGCACCGATTGCGTATTACTACATCTTATGTCAGAATGTGTCAGTGATCTGCCCATTAATCATGTTCATCATACCAAAGTATTTCATCATCACTAAAGCTTGTAGTACTCTGTTCGTCTCTCCATAAGGCATATTTCTCTAGACATTTCTGTTAAAATCAACAGTTGAATTTGGAACTTACAAGTCACGACGCATCCTTTGAGAGTATACCCTCAAATGGTTGTCCTCTAACACCAGTTACACTGAACATATCGAATAAAGCTTCCATATTATTTTACCTCTAGCTTAAGCTGAGTCCATCCGCCTACGATCACTTCGTTTGTTTGCAATATACACATCAGGAGCAGCAGGACACTATTGCACTTTTGCGTTAGATTGTCCCAGCCGCTTCTCGATGATCCGACAGGTGATTAGTGTCTCACTTAAGGCCATAACACTGTCGCTTTCATTCTCTAGGCACGTGATATACGTCAAATTGGTCTTCCTTCCAGATAAAACAACTTGCGGTCGATAAACAAATGATGCTTAACCGATATTTGGTGGATGATTGGATCACAGTGCACCCGGGTGATAGGAATAAGAAGCAGTGTCTATAAAATGAAGACTACAGCTCATCTGAGAACATCACCGTACAGTTTGGATTGCAATGTTCATATAGGTTTGAATCAGACAGACTGTGCTTTACTACGTTGAGTAAAATTTCCCCGAAACGATGGAAGGCATTAACAAGTCAAAAGTAAATACTTTTTGAAGTTTTAAGTATGCATAAGCATTTAGCCCTTGTAACTGGTCAGCCAATACATGGCTGTATCCGAAGTACGACCTAATAGGGCCTAATGAGGATGCAGTAGAAGCTACGCATTCTGACACGTGAACAGTCGGTGATGTATTGCTCAGTTGAGAATTACTACTATTATTAGTGAACAAAAAGGCAAAAATTAGGCAGTTTATGGTAGTTTTTGTTTATGCGCATAGTTTTGTTATTCCGTCTCACGACCACGAAGATAGTTTGACGTCGGTGATGTTGGGTCACCTTATTTCGCAAGTTACATAAAGGTAGCTGTGTAACTATTACTGTTCACGGTGATAAGCTAGTGTGAATATTCTGTGTAACAACTTGCCGACTGTAGGTATTTTCTTAACAGTGGTACACTTTCGAATTCCGTTTGCTTTATGCGAAGAAACGTACAAGTGGCAAACAGTTGAGTCAAATAGTTTAACTTTTCTTTCAAATGCGTTCAGGTGCAGTATTGCTTTCTTTAGTTACTTCAGACTCTATCCCACGTTCATCATCAATTCTTGAATAGTTGCCGCGTTTAGAATTGACAAGGCAAACGCTTTATGGCCATTCTATAAAATGCTATGGGGTACTTCATCGAACCAGACAATCTCAAGTCTTTTTTAAGTTTGACCTTAATAATTTCTACTCTGACGTCTGTATACGCAGACAAACCAGTTTTATTGCAACGAAACCGTGATTACAATGATGCTTTCGGGATTGCAGTAGTTTTGCATTACTTCGTTATTTCAACAAAACGGAATCTGTCGTTAGTGATTTCTGCACCAGCCTGCAAAAGCTTTTGCCTAAACATGACAGAAATAGGCAATTAGGCCGGATTTTAATTGTTATAATGAGGAAGTGTGAGTTATTGCAAATTTTGTTTGTGACTCTCATGATCTATATACGGCCGCTGCTGACCAATTGTTCCTAATTGGCACTGGACCACTACTAAAACTTCATTATCCCACCCCCGCTAGTCATCGGGCATCACGTGATGTGTTTGCGGGGTACATACAATTCTCTGAACATAACTACAGATTACCTTGTTTTAACTGAATATCTGGTTCTGTATGAAAGTATGTGAGTGACTCAATGTGTTTTACCTACAAAACAAACTTATCCCCCAGAACAAAAGTCACGTAACCAAAACAAGTGGTAATTAAGGTCAAAAAAGGAAGTTTACATAAATTCATTCTGAGTCAAAAGTGAGTTAGCAAGCAAAAAGTGAGTCCGCGTCAAGTGAATCGAAGGCATCCACGACCAGACCATGGTCAAATGAATGTCACAGAAAACTGATTATTTCTGGTCAAGCCGAATGATGTATACTTTTGGTCCAGCTGCAAATGCCATTTGTATGGGTTTCTTTACATCGTCAGATAGAGGAATGTAGGCCAATGAGAAGACGCCGTTCGGAATATCGCTGACAGTGGCAACTGTCTGAAGGGGAATAACCGTATCATTTTTAATGTGCTGTACTTATCTCTTCGTCAACATACCTCTTACTGCCATCAATGTGGAAGATTTGGAAGTAACAGAATAAAACAAAATTCAAATTACCTCTCCATTGGGAAAGAACGTGTGAAATTTAAAAAAATGCGTAATCTGTTTGCGACATCCGATCTATCGAAAGTATCTAAACGACATTCCAAGTCCACAAATTAAATCAACTAGTGAGTACCTAACTGGCCGGGATCTTCGTAGATGATAATACTCTGAGGGTGTTCTAGTTTACGTAATCAAGTTTCTCAGGGTTGGTCATTCGGACGTAACGGAGTCACCAAGACAAATACCAGCGCAACTACTGTACACCACGTTGAGACACATGCTGTTAACCTGGACTCATCTTTTTGTCGGATTTACCGAATCAACGACGGTCACTTAAAAGGTGTCAGATACCGCATTTTGGCTACAGCTGAGGCGTTCGGAATTCGACTCAATAATCTACCTCTGTGTGCACAGAAGCAGTTTGTTCAGACATTGAAGTCGTCGTGGCCAATCACTCACACCTCGTCCGATCTAAGCGCCATGGTCCCAGTTGCGTCATAATTGTGACCTAGTCATATGTCCGTTTTCTTTGTTAGTGCCGATGAAGTGTCGGACCTCACTTGAATTTGCTACTTGATTTTGGTTGTTTTGCCATGAAAACTTTGTTCCACACAAATGTTATGTGATCGGACTGACGATGAATAACCAAAAACAAAATTGTTCGCAACATTATTCTTTTCTGACGACTATCCTGAGGATTTTTGCCCAAGGCAGTAGGAATTACATGATTTTATGAATAGGAAAAAAACGACATTTAAATGGGGAATTATAAACAGGCAAATCGACAAATGACATCTTAAGAAATTTGGCAAGTCAGATGGTTTTTGAATACCGGTGGTAATGTTGGAGTTTCAAACTTTTCACAGATCGTGAGAAATTTCTTTCAAAAACCACGAAGTGTCCCTTGTAGTACATCAGATGTGTTTGTCGCAAAAGCACAGATTGTATTCTTATTGTACTGTGACATAGACAGTGAACGTGCCGATATGCGCAGCGCGTCCTCGTGTTAATGATACTCATATATGTGTAAAAACAGCAATATTTTCTGTGGCTGATGTAAAATAAATGGTAGGCAAGCGAACTTGTTACCACATAGCGGTGTCTTCTATAATTTACACATGTGAAAGTGAGGAGTTTAACTACGGAGTGCCTTAATAACAAGGATGTGGGGGTATTATGCAACTGAAAAACGTTTTCTATCTTGCGTTGTGTTATGGGGATCCCAGTGTTACCGACTATCACCAGATTGATGAAAATAGCAAGCGTACGATGTTTCTTTCGCTAATAGCATATCTACAATATTCCGAGTGTTACTCAGTCACCACCAATATTGCCTGGTGAATACCTGGGAAATGTGACCAAACGCGAAATACATCCGAACAAAAGTCTGATAGTGGACTACATACGTACCGAAGCTTACCATCCTATCTAGCTAAACCTGAGGTCTAGACAAGTCAGCTCTAATTAAGCGACGACCAATATTGAAATGAAGTTTTGTATACAATGAACGTTGCAATAACGTGAATTTCTGTTAGTAAAAAAGGACGTTTGCAGGAAACGTGAGTAGACAATACGAGTTGTTGGGATGCCTTGTGTAACAAAAGCAAACGCGAGAATAATTTTAAAGCAACCATCAACTAACTCAGCAGCTTGATTTCAAAGCTAAGACTTATGGGTGCTCACGATCCCAAATTTTGTGTGCTCCCCAAAGCAAAACAGCACTGTAATTATAGTACTTAATAGGATGTTCAAAACACATTCAATCTCTCGGGGTAAGATTTCGTTGTTTGTCAAGATGTAGTGAGCACATCTTGAAGCAATAAACGAATACAAGGTGTCTGGTAATGAGAAGTTGGTGTGATATTTTTACTCATGCTATTAATTTTCGTAGCGGGAAACAAAATGTGTGAACAAACCACCTAAATTTTAAAACTTCATCCAGTCACCGATGGAAATTTTTCGAAGGAACCACTAAGGATCATATTGAGAAATTAGGAATCCTATATAAGTAAAAGTTTGTTTCCGTTACAAACTTGACTTCATCAGTGTGTACAAATTTTACAGAGCCACTGGGAAAATGATCTCATGGACTAACATTCTGAGTGGCAGTAAACCATATATTATCGGTAACCACAGCGTTTTAGCCAGCAAGAATGTGTACATACTCCCACACACGGGAAGCACCGGGACAATTCGTTAACAGTTTTGTAATTAAACATGCCAAAAGTAGTAAATAAAAAGAGTAAGTGAAGATACTATTCAGAAACATGAGATTGTATTGCATCGATGACGGTAGCGAGGATGATGGAAATTATGTCAGTAATAATTGTTTGTCAGCACGACGTTGATTCGGTGAAGCACGTTGTGCTTGTCTGTCCGTAGGTTGTTGAACTGATGTACCCGGCGACCAACCACACATTTTCTTCTTGTTTCGTAATCTCAGTTGTTCTATTGTTCTCACGCTTGTCATTCCTACTCAAACAATAGTCTGCTTGTTAACAGACAAGTTCTCTCGTATTATACAGTTGGTGTTATTTCATCTGAATGAATGAATTGTAATTGTCCACTATTTGTTTCCCGCCACATTGCCATTCAATTTCTGTTGATCGTAAAATGGTTCGTTTGCTGATGGTTACTTGACAGTCTTTCCAATCTTAAGAGCCATTTCTCCTTTCGTATTAGTTCACTAAATTTTCCGCTCATCCAGCACACAAACTGTATTTTGTTACATCAGGTTGCTTACGTTTCTTATTATTACGGAAACGAACAACTTATTTTCAATACACCATACGTCTTGTATATTGGCCATTTTTCCCGTCTGATTTCTAAATAACTTTCAAATGTGTTGACTGTCTTTTCCGGTGTTCGCTTGACATCATTTATCAATCTGTTTACTTGGTCTGTACCGTTACCCTAATCACGAGTAGTCACTGCTCTGCTTCGCTACATTTATCTTAATTATGGTCGTTCTATTTATATTCGTACTGTGATATCTGGATATGCTGAGCCGCCAACGTTATCTGGTTTATTTGGCGCTGATCGTTAGCTCTGTTTGTATGACTCCTCTACGTACGTATGTACATTACCAATCATCACCGAGGTCGCCTTTAACTGGTAGAGACACTGATGATTATGTGGAGAACCAGTAGAAATAGGACGATAATGATGCTGTTGCTGTTAAAGAAGATATCTTTCTACTTCTTATCAGTGAATCGATATTACGCTGAACATCCGCAAAACAGCCGCGGAGATAATCTAATACATGTGGTCAGTTTTACGAACTAATGTGTAAACATAAAAGAAGTGAATAATTCAAAAGTTCAGTTCACTCATCGATCGGCAACTATTTCGGAAACGAATATATTCAAAAATTTAGTGTAACTGGAGGGTAGCAACTATCGACAAACGGCATTGATTGTGCTCAATGTAAGTGCGTGTTTAGTAGTCACAAGTTCGTTGGTCACAGTAAGACATCGGCATCAAGACTACTTTATTCATTAGGTAATTACAGACTCAATCACAGAACAGAATGCATGGTTGGTTTCCATTAGATGTCATAAGCCATATTCGGTTACTAAACGTGGAATCTGCGTACAGCCGAATGTAGCCGCAGTGATCTTGGTTAAGGGTACTTACGGACCGCACTCGGAATGCGTATGAACTAAACTTCACCGCCCGTGTTCCCCTTCTCGTTTCTTTCCAAGCATGGTGAACAGAAGTTGACGACTAACAGATCTAACAGTCTTACAAACTGAAAATGTGTTTCGTGGTTGATATCTGTTAACAGAAATTCCAATTTTTAAGAGAAGGATCGAAATCCATGGGAGAACCACAGAGATACCGGTTTAACAACCATTGCGTGCACTTTTCTCACTGATAGTATCTTACATTGGCTCACATAACCTAAGAGAAGTCAGATGTATAAAAATAGACAGGATTTCCATCAACCTGAGGACATATTGACTACAGTTCCACTTTGCGACTAGACTTAGAACATCGAATCTTTTACAAGCAATCAAAGGTTGTGATTGCTTCAAATCTAAAGGCTGTCTTCGGTAAGATTGTTGGTATCGTTCTCTACAACCATCTCTTACGAACAGAAGTTCCAGCAAGAAACGCGTATCCGCTAGTATTGTATGCTCGCCCCGAAAACAAGATAAGAGTTCATGGACAACTGTCTTATCCCCTGTGATGTTTATCACTTGTAGTGGTGTTCATCAGTGATGCCCGACCTTCACCATCCTATTCAGTTTGACCGTCAACGACAATCAGGAAGATGCAGTTCAGGAATCAGGCTAGGTTGGTATTGAGTTTCTTCCTAGAACTAAGTTGATCTACGGAGAGCATGCGAATGACAATGGCTTGCTTAGCCCCTCTCTCGAAAATATGCAGAACGTACTGGCTAAATTGATCGGACAGGCTGGTTTGTATGAAATACGCTACACACCGTCATAGTACCAAGTGTTGCTTCCAGGCCAGGACATTCGCGTCCACATTTTCCTCATTGCAGGCAATCTGTTAAGACCGTAGCAAATCTTAATTACGTGGATAGCACTAACTTGCCAGCTTTTAAATTTGTTAGTGATATGTCAACGGGAATAGTGAAGATTAGAGTTACCATCACCAATTTGCGTCGTTTGTGGCGTCGAAAAGGCATCCGGTTGTAGTTGAAAAGAACGGTTTATGAAGCCTACGTGCATGATGCTTTACTCTGCCTTTCGAAAACGGGGGTTTTCTATAGTGAAACTATCAAGAGGTCAGTTGTGTTTAACTGTCTTTGTTCCAGGTAATTAGCCCACGTCATTTGGGACATCGCGTGAGCAACGCGGCCCTCTGCTGCCTTATGGTCAGGATGATGCTTACTGTAAGAGAAATGATTGAACCCTCAGTAACGTTCTCGATGGAAATCAGTCCTGTTTCGAACCGAATTAAAATGTAAACTTTAGACCGAAAAAAATGATGCTTCTGAGAGGAAGCGTCACAAGTAAACATCTCTCTCTGACTGATTATGTATTTTTTTCAAGACAGTTTATCAAATAACTCCTAACACATTTCAGTTGACATCACAAAATGAATCCACAAACCAGTGTATATCACTTACTCTTGGTTTACCACGGGTCATTATACGCAAGACGTTTGCATCGGATCCACCAAAAGCAATGTAACCGTCTCCAATCCACTTCGCTACGTAACCCTGAAATAGAATGACACAATAGTGAGCAACACAATACGTATTTATACGGCCCAGAAAAATGACAAATATTCTTTTTGATGTCACCATTCTGTAAAATGGTCAATAGAAACTCCATGACTGAGATTCACCATGGTTCACGATTTTACAGAAGTGGATGCAGCATAATTTCTATTGCACAACAGAGACAAACCTGTATGGGATGGATATGTTTAAGCCACATTCATATTGAACATTTAGACTGATTGGCCAAGAGTACTAGTTCTGGCTCGTGGAAGTGATATCGCCCATCCACGTACTACCCATTCTGCATACCTTTGTTATTGATACGGGCTCTAAGTATGTAGAAGAGGAAATGTAAACGATAATATCGTTATTCACTTCCCGAAGTCCGACCATGAAAACGTTCCAATTCGTAATCTTCTCTGTTCATGACTAACTAACTAGCTAATGCAGAATTCAGTTATTCTTCAAAAGACACTCACCTTGCTTCGCACCTCGAACGACTCCTGTGGAATTTCTGCGATAGGTTTTTCTCGAATCACTTCTTCTATTCGCATGGTTGAAGAGTCTGTATTGTTTGACTCTCCATCTAAAGTGCCGGTGTTTCCACGTATTTGAGACAAAATGCGGTCACTGAATTTCCAAACCTTTAACAGAGTGCATACATAAAAGTTTTACTATCCCATTTCATACTATACTATAATATATTATACTACACTTTACACAGACCCATACACACAGTGTGCAGTCGAACGGACGTTTAGACATATAAATTTAACGGCACCCACAACTGGTCCCATGTCGCAATTTCATAGACTTTCAGGTCGGCTTCCTTCAAAAAAAACTAAACTCGAGTTTCGTTCCTATTAGAGCCTGTCAATAGTGTTTATCCTTCCCTTGAGGGGGACTATAACCCCGGTCACGCTTTCCTGAGGCAACTGCGTTAACCACAGCACCGTTGACCTCACATTGGGCGCGACCGAGTTAACATATGTGAAAGCTCAGCCACATTTGTTTGTGAGTATTGCTCTGATTGCCCTATCGCTTCCAGGGGAGATATAACGACTGTCCGGAAATCCAAAATCCCCTACTACACATCAAAATAGCAAAATATTGCTCAACAAGTTAAGGACTTATGTGTTTTCAACTTGAAGAGAAAATTCCTAGTGGTCACGATGTATCTAGCGACTGACGAATCTGGCTGTTTATGTGTTTCAGCAACCTTGCCGTTCTCCGGTAACACGGACTTCTGCACCAATTTAGGTAAATGTTCCTTCATCATGGAGCTCAAGTATCTCTCGGTTCTGCCCATGTAACTTTCCCGCAGTTAAATACAAACTGGTAAATGCAATGTGAAATGGCAACGATAGGCTGATTTCTTTCGACTGAAGGCACCGGTAACTTCTGAGCCCGAGCGATTACACAGAGTTCAGCTGCACTGAACGTTCGCTTAAGTGAATTTCTCAAAAGTTGTGTTGCTGTTGTGTTTGTAATAACTGTAATAAATCTATCCTGAATTCGCAATTTTAATTAAGTAATTCTAGTTACCCAACGATCGGGCAAAAAAATATCATCAGACCACATGTCGTATGCAATACACCTTTGAGAGATCAACCAGGACTTTTATTAGTAAAATAGTCCTTTAACGTGACCAGTTTTGACAGGTTGCAGATGTGTTCAACTCCACAGGTGTGCGACAAACTGGAGTCACGTCAAATTTTCATCCATTAGCTCAGGAAATTTCAACAATCTTGATTATTTTAGACGGCTGTTTGGAATGCAGCGCATTCGCCAACGAACCGGAGACAACACGAATTAACGTTTGATGGACCCGCGTATCACCGTCGGTCTATTACGTACAGAATGTGGACTGTGTAGTCAGTTTGGGAGAGAAGACTAAGATTTCACTCAGTTTTATTTGTGTCCTACTTTTTGTTTGAAGTGTCAAAGTAAATAACTGATTAGTACAGACTGAATAAACTGTTGTACTAAAATTTCTTTTGCGGGACGGAGTATAACGTTCACTTTTCAGACAAGACGGTATAATCTCATCGCTACCTTAAACAAGCAATCGGTTGCTTATTTGAGTGTAGCCTGTCAGAAAGTGAGTTGAAATATCCCCGTCCACACAATCTGTTGGAAAGAGCTATATCTTGGTGGGAATTCTGATTAATTTGTGAAATTATTACAAATGACTCATTGTACTCGCAGCGTTCACAGCGATGCCGGTGGTTGTCACTAATGCTTGACTATTATGTAGACACCGTGAGAACTGCCCACCACAAATGTGAGGATCAAAAAATGAGAAGGAATTGGACAATTTTAGAAGTCCAGGTGACTATTTGAAAACACCCGACATAAAGATACTTATACCGTACAAAAACTAACCGGGTTATAAGTTGTAGGGAGGCAACGCTTGCAAATAAACATTTTTATGGATTCTACTGTCCTGTTTCGTCCGTTTTTATTACTATACTAAACAGTTAATCAGCAATTAAGTATTCAGTATATTCTCCGCTGTTTCAAGCCATATTCCAGGTGGACAACGTGGACCGAAAGGTGAGCATGACCTACATTTCGGAACTTACGAAAGGCTGGAGTTAACCAATTAGCTGTCTCGTACCTTATAACAGTAAGCTGAAGATTCTGTACTCCAACACACACGGTGGCATCAGCGATAAATTAATCAACGTGGTAAAGGACATTTCAACATTACAGATGGATAAGTTTCACTAACTCAACTGGTGATAAATGCATTGATTTTGATAGCCGTTATATATTCAAATGTGACTCCGTCGCCTACGGTGCTACACAGTCTCTACCTTTAAACCCAGAAATTTCAATACGCTATTTTACAGTTTCTGCAAGTCCAAATAGAAAGTCAGTGGTAGTATAAAAAATCACCGAAATAATAAGTGGGAAAGTGAAGTGCTGATCAATACAATCATTATAGATAGAGACAATCCGGAAAAAAGATAAGTCTTGTTAGTCTTATAGAGTATTCAGGTTGACTCGGGACGATAACTTGCAGTAGAGATATAATAGAAAACGGCAATTTTAGTCTTCCAACCTAGGATCCTGGATATTATCTCTACAACTGTTATCCATGAAAAATCACATTAATGTTTGATGCCACGGTATATACATATATGTATATTAATAATGGAGGAATATTTAAAAGGCATTTTACTCACTTGGAGTAACGTTTTATCATGGCGCCAGGAACTCGTGAGAATAGTGTTTGAAAACGGTTCAATGTCCAAAGCATCAGATCCCGAAATATGGGGGCCAGCAAACATCCTACAATACAGAATAAAAAGTGTGCATAAGTGCTGACAGCTAGAGGTGAACAACCGCTGTGATCAAGCTGGCTTTTGCATGGTACCTATTCCAAATTTAGATCACAAAAATTAGAATAAAATTATACGACGAAAGGCGAAGACACCTGCCACAGATGTTTACACCAGGGTTCTTTGTCAAGAACGTATTCACATTTCCAAAATAAATCGAGAACTCTGAAACTAGTAAAGTTCCAGAAAACTACCGTATATTTGTTTGGGACAGGTATGTAAGGTGATGTATAGGGTGTTTGCCGATGCCAGTAAACGAAGATCCGCCGAGACCTGTTGACCTGAGTCAACCAATGTGCTAAACTTATACTTGAAGTGAACGTCACCTCGGGCTTAATGAGCCGTGCTGGGTGAAGTTCAGATATCCTCAGAGAAATGCATCTGACTGTACAGCCGGCGTGACTCGTTTTGTAGGAGCATGTGAAGCAGCGGACGCAACACGACACCCCCAATTAGGCAACTTTTTTTTATCGAGCTGTAAGTAAATCCCAGGTTTAGATCTGAACAAGTTCAGCAGTTGTATCGCCCAGTTGTTAAATACTGATAAAATGAAGTCCAGTTCCAGTGAATTTTTAGCATACCATGTCTCACCGGAAGTGACTTTCACACCGACTTATCACCCCCATAGTCGCCAATCCGGAGGAGCCAAAATCGAAACTGGGTCACACAATCAACAGTTATGCACTCAAAGAAAATTTCCAAACTCTACGATTACCACGACAGGCCGTAACTCACATGGCAATTTCGGGAATCATTTTGACTTACTAACTGCCCTTCAAATCAAAGCCGTTTTGAAGTAACTATGGAACAGACTGCTTCTGCTTTTGCTTGCTTGATAACCGTGATCAGATCGAGTGGTATATAATTGGGTTGATGACAAACAAAAATCAGACTGTTCGTCAAACCACCATCAATTTCCGATGCACTCGTGGGAGTAATTCGCGAGATACTACTCATACCCTCTCACTTCACAGGAGTGATGTTCATTTTTAATGGATACACAATATGGGCTCCATCTCGGTCATCTTACTGGAATACTTAATGGACCCGGTCCATGATTCAAGTCAGTTTTAAACATACTCACCGTTCACACTCATGTGGTTAACATTTAAAAAAAAATTGCAATCTTCAGATGGAATGCCTAATTTGCGTAGCACCCTGGAACGTGTGATGCCCCTGCAAAATTCATGAGAAACAACAACGGACAAACAACAGTTTTTGAAAACTGCTTGTTAAAGCTCCACATTACTTCGCAACTTTAGGGCTGTCATCATCCATCGGAGTGGCGAAAACTGAAGAAATTTCGGATTTGTAAACTGTAGCCGGTAGATACCACACGATGTTTCTGAAGTTTTCTGTGGAATCAAAAATGACAGAACTCTAACAAGAAGTAGAATTAGCCAGCTGAGATAGGACTTCACCCAACTCCTGTAAGACCAGAGGCTGTGAGAAAGTGAAGGTCTCTGGATCATTAATCATCCCGTACCATTTTGCTCACTCTTCTTCTCTTACATGAACTTTAGATAGAATTCACTCCGACTAAATTCACTGCAATGGTTGCCAGATGAGAGATGTATTTGTTGTAAGCGTTATATCAAACTTAGCAATTCAAGTTCATTTAATATGACATAGTAAAATCTTTTGGCGTTTTACACCCATTTTCAGTACACTTCGTGCATGCTGCCAAGTGTAACTTACCACAACGAATGTTCAAAGCGATCATCCCATACATGTACTGTATCGTCCCAACCACCAGATACGAAGACGTGGGAGTATTCTTCATCCTCTGATCCCCGAGGGTGGTATTTCAGTGCACAAATTCGCATCACATGGCCATCCACTCTGTCAGACGCACAACTTATAAATACCAAATACAAAAAGAGAAGAGGAAAGTGTGCTATTGTGACTTCCGAGGGGGGTTGGGTGTTACACAATCCATGACGAGTAAACGTGATAACATTTAATCACACAAATATCAAATTATCTGGCTGAAATTCTAACTTATTGCTAACACAACCGGTAGAAAATAAGTAGCAAATTCTTCGCTAATTTCACCTCTTCCCTACCAATGCATGTTTTACATAGCAGCAAAAGACTTACGTCAGTAGTGTTTGTTAATCCGGTCACGCAGGTCAAACTGTTTGACCAGAATAAGTAAGACGATTTTATCGTAACACGCTCGTGAGACGAAACCCACTAGCAAATTTTTGCTAAAAAATGATTGTTAACGAGGAAGAATCAGCCATGAAATTATTTGGCTTGACCTGAAGGAAACTTGAGAAATTCATCCCCATTTATCTCGGCTCAGTGAATTTTGATGTCAGCCGAATTCGTTAAGTCAAAATGAACCATAAAACCAGACTAAATGGTTCCCCTAAAAGTGCTACTTCTATCAACAAGGAAACGAAATGGTCCGGCAAAAGTACGTGCTGATTTACGACACTGAATAATTTGAATTGTACCGTTATAACTAAATGCCAGTGAAGGGTAGAAGAACTAGATGAATGAAGCTGACAGAGAAATAGAATATCCCCATCTTATTTCACAATATTCAGCGGCTTCCATGAAGTATAAACGAACAATTGCCCAATCCGCCTCTGCAGATAACAACGAGACGAATAAGAGGAAACACGTAAACTTGAGAAAGTTCAACACTAAGGCCTAAATTATCTTCCGCATTGATATTTCTCTCCCATTTCACCCGTTACTAGTTAACAATTAAACTGTTTAACATCTCGATAGGCATAGCAACGACGATGAAAGATGCAGGCATGATAAGCGAAAAGAGTAATTAAGGCCTCAAACCAGTCTTTCGGATGACAAAGCATGATGGATACAAACGAAATTGACAAAGTGGTATTAAAGGTTATGGGGACTGTTGACAAAGACCGGTAACCTCCGTTTAAAAAAAAAACAGGATTGTTAGAAGGGATCATAGAGTGTGAGAATCAACGTATTAAAAAGTAACTATGGTTTTGGAAAATGACATAAAAGTACCCAATAAGAGAACCATTCATAGTCAACTGCCTTCTTCTGCATCAGACAGAAGTTGATGAACGGTTGGCAACAGTCTCAGCAAACTAAATATTTCCCTTTGGTCTCTAACAACAGATGATAGAATATGTGTAGGAACTTTACACGTGTATAGCACGCGTAAACTACAATAAGTAAAAGACGGACCACAATAAGTGGGATAAAATGATAACAGCCGCATGAGATAAGAAGCCACATCGATTAAGGTAGAAAATACATTGTCACTGAGGTGACAGATTTTGAACCTGAAAACTTATGCTTATTAGTATTTATCATTTAGGTGAACATCCTCAACCAAAGAAACCCAGTCCGGTAGTTGGGAACCCCACAATAAAACATGTTTTAATAGCAGTATCTTCATTCCTCGAATGCTTGTCGTGCTGTGGCCAATAATTTGCCGCTTTCGGGTCAGCTCACTAATCCTTAACGAGGCGCGGTGCAGCCAGTTGTAGGCCGACACTCGTAAGATTTGTTCGGTCTAACGAAGATTGTGAGATGAGATCGTTATGCACTGCAGCTGGCAAAGCATTTCTATCCCGAAAAGGTTGGGAGAACTTTGTCACTACTGTCACAGTGTTCTCAACACACGCTGCCAAAGTTTCAGAGAAAACGTTGGTAGAAGATGGACAACTTGAGAATATCCTTCAAGAGAATAAGTCAAGTTCCGCAGCAATTTAATAAGACTGCTCACAAAACTTACGTTGTGCCCAAGTCACAAATGACGTAAGCTGGTAAATACCATCCATGCTCAAGTTCTGAGACTTGATCAACGTCTGGTGTACGAGACGGTTGGTTCGCAATGCATTCTTTCGTATCAAAAAGACGCTACCATAAGAAGAAGAAGGCGTGAACCATTAACTTCTACACACAAAACACTGACTGTCTTTGTTTAGTCAACGGGGCCCAAATGATAGCTAGAATTCCAGAGTTTGAACAACGGTGTGAAACATGTGACTGGGTGGACGTTATGGTCTGTCTCCGGATGTGTTTCACAAAAGAAGATGCCAGGTTTTGTACCCGGTTGTTTGTCTGACTGCCCGTTCGAGCAGTAGACTTAATCATCCGTTTTGGAAGGTGTTCGCTGATTCGCTAACAAAGGCACAGGTCCGTTCCGCCGATATGACTGTCAGTGCAGCTGCGAATGGACTGATATACGGCATGTAAAACAAAATAATCAAGCCACGAAATCTAGCTTTTCTATAAATAACTCCCGGAGTAGATAACAAGAGGCACAGTGCAGCTGCAAGATATATGTTCGATTCACAACGGATTGAATCTGATGACGCAGTATGGTGAACAACTAATCTCACCTGAACTGTAATTATATCAAAATTCCTTTTCCAGTGTTATGTGGACTACACGCCTTTCTGCTTTTTTCTTGTTGTAAATAGAGATAAATTTATCTCAGTATCTGTTAGCAAGAAGTGCTGTTGTTAAGAAGTGTTCTTCGTGTGTCAGACGGTCATCTGTTCAAATTCGTCGGGCCCTGTCAAACAATGTTTTAACTTGGCTCCGCTTGTAGACTATTGGTGTAAAGCCACTGAACTGAAGATACTAGTCGCTACAAATGGCTTTGCGATAAACCGATCTATATAATATGCCATCATGACGCCTCATAAGCAAAACGTCCAGAAATACCAGGTACCTGTTCGATCTAAAATTCTGGTCAAAATTGAAGGTGTGTTGATCAAAAAAACAGACGGCCAGTGTAACGTAATCAGAAGTCAGTTGTTTACACCATCCACTTCTCAAGATAGCGGCTTTTTAACCTGAAGTTTAAAGCTCAGCTACTGTTGCCAAGCCCCTTCCCTATTATGCGAATGTTGAAATAGATCGAATGGTTGTCATTCCGAAATGTTTGTTCTCTTGCTGTTTTGCTGAAGTGAATCAAGAGAACGTTGTCCGTTAGGCATCCTTTTACGTAAACTTCATTGTGATCATAATGATTCGAAATACTTTAAAGACCTGAACGGTCTTTCAGCGACCACTTTCTTGATCGGAGAACTGTGCTCCTGTAGTTATCAAAGTTCAAAATCGGTCCTTTTGATTTCGATTTTATGAATCCCCGTAGGAAGGTCACATGAAGATTTAAATCAACAAAATAGACATGACCATAATCAACACAGCAATGGGAGGAGACCAAAGAAGCCTACATCTTTATTTCCAACAACTGTGGGGTTTTAGTGTAACCACCTTAGAATACTTGAACACCACCAAACTTGTGATACTGAATTGACCGCCGATGTAAAATGGAGCCGTGTTAGATCCAATCAAAAACTGCTTATGTGACTTTACCAGGACAATTCCAGTAAGGTTGCTCAACCCATCGCTGACGTCAGGTCTAGAGTAAATACGTAAGATCACTTGTGCAAGTTCAACAATTTCCAGTCTTCACCAACTGGAGCACCGCCTTCGAAATCTCTGAGTGCAATAAATTTCGACCGGGAAAGTGGTTGTTGCGGCTTTTTCTCAAGAATGAGAACGAACCTCAAGGTGGTCCAGAAGAAAGATCAGGCTGCGGGGTGTACCTGCTGAAAGTAGCAACTGATTTTTCCAGTATCGTTTGAAGACCAAATTGCACTGCTGATACTTTTTCCATGATAACCCACCTGCTAACAGGGCGAAACTCAAGCTAACTTCTTTGATCAATTCTGAAACCAAATTTGGGAACAAGCGTTTCACTGTCCCAACCTCAGTCCATTTGTATTTTATCAATTTATGAAAATATTCTTAGAAATTTCCGCGGTAACAAATTGAAACTGAAGAAACCCTTCATGTATGCTGCTCATGTTTGGCTTGGTGAGCTCAGGAAAGCGCGGTTTAAGGGAAGCGTTTGAAGTTGGGATTGGACTCCCCAAAAGAAAATTTGAGATCAAGTAAAATACCTTCGACACTGTATGAAAAGCCCTTGATCCACAGAAAACGTTTTCACAAGCCTCTGCTTTTTGAGTATCGGATATACAAAAGACTTCGTAGCTCCTCATGGAAAGGGTCGATTTTCAAATGTTTCACCTATTAGAAACGTTGCAGTTGTAATAAATTTTACGTAAAAGTAGTCAACTTCGTCAGCTTTTTTGCGTTTCATTGTTCGGCATTAATTTTCCTGCGTAAACACTCTCTGAACGCTAACACAACAGTCAAGAAATGCGTGATGCAGTGAACGTGTCTGTTTCCACCTTTAGGCTTAACGAAATATTCTGGAAGGGATACAGAGGAAAAGGTTTTTTGTGAAGTAAGACAAGGCGACTGGCTAATTAAGGACGCGACTGGACAGTAATTCACAGAATATCACTCCCCCCACGGCTCACAGCGTAAGGCTGTGACATAAATGTGACCTATGTAGTCTAACGATAACGCACTGCAACGGAGATTACTGCTACAATGAGGGCTTCCCGACACTGGTTCGTTGAGCAACAGTCATTTTAGGCCGTGAAAGTGTAAACCATTTCGAGAAATTTAAGGTTTCCGTATGTAGTGCAACTGGGAATGTTGGGGTTTTCTAAGGTTACCTGGGTTAATACTCTTACATTAGGATGACAACAAGTAAATTAGTGAAGTCATTGCTGACAATATTTTCTCCATAATGTAAGTTGATGACACTTCCGATTGTACTCACAAGGTTACTTATATTTTAATTAAACTGTCTGATTCCGATTCACCCGAACCACCATGTATTTTTCAGACAGCCTGACTATTAAACTTCCAGAATAGCATTACTGCACATCTGCCACCAGCTTGTATGTCGCAGGAAAAAGCTGTCATTTTCTAGACAAGCATCAAATACACGACAGTGAGACGTACCAAATTTTTTTGTCATGTGTGAACTGGATTAACACCAGAACCCTATAATAGTAAAATGATAGGATACTTATAACAGTCATGGATATTCACAGCATATGAAAAGCTACACGAAACTTGCGTTACAGTACGTCAGTAATTTGTCCACAACCATCTGCAGTCATAAACATGGGGTCTACGCTGTAACACGCGTGGTCACCAAAGACAGTGATACATCAGGGGTGCGGACTGATACTTAACTGACAAACAACTATAAGAAGAATTACAAGCCATAGTTAAGTATGGAAGCTGGAAAAGTGATGTGGTTTGACTATTAAAACAGCTGTTTATACTCAGTCGTTAAACATCAGATTATCTATATCATATATATAAACAACCTTACTAAAAGTGAACGGATGACTTCGCCCTTAGAAAGTTAACTGTTCCACGTCACTACACTTACAACTACTTCATGGACAACGGGAAGAATGAATTTTATATTCACGCCGTCAAGCCTGATTAGTCGTTATGTCGTTTAAACTTTTCATCCATCGATTGTATGGACATCGAGAGTCACAGCCGGCAGATAAGCTTGGACTACAGTTGCCAATCCTTTGAAAACGGTTTCTACCTCCCCACGCCAGGTCCTGATATCTCCATTTCGCACGTTATATCAATCAGCCGCAGCATCAACAAAATGCAGCCGGTGTGGCAGACGACTATTCAGCATTCTTAGTCTCTGGTTGTACATACTTAAGAACTTCGTTCGATACCTATTAAC
Organism: Paragonimus heterotremus; assembly: GCA_013368495.1. NCBI lineage: Eukaryota > Metazoa > Platyhelminthes > Trematoda > Plagiorchiida > Troglotrematidae > Paragonimus > Paragonimus heterotremus. The sequence continues at coordinate 60,796 of LUCH01002989.1, forward strand.
AAATATCCGCTTGTTAACTTCTCTGTGGCCACAAAAGAAAATATTTTACTAGACTCTAACAGTGCTTCAGTCGATCAATATGATTATTGAAAGGCTGGCTGGTGCAATATTAGTGGACTTACTCCATACGACCGTCCCCACAAAAATGTGAAAGTACCAAAATTACACAGCTACTTCTGCTACGCTGCGTCCCAGAAACACAAAACCTTTGAGATCACGGCATGCTTAAATAATTAGATGTCGTTTGTCACTTGCATGTACCTGACGAACTAATCAAAAAAGCAGCAAATCTATTATGACGAAACCAAAACTGTGTCTTCGATTTATCCTCCAATCATGTTAAAATGATGCCTGAGTTAACCGTAGGTGTGGTTGACCAGCCTATAACTGGCCAGTCAAAAAACTTACGTAGGCCAGGTTAAAGGCCTCGTGTGAATGGATCGATGGTGTCGGGCGGGTGCGTAGCAATGAAGGTCTAAAACGGAGGCAGTCAGTGAGAACGACTCAGTTCTGGTTCGGTAGTGTCACCAGATGTATCGATTACTGTGTAAGACAAGACGATAGTTTGCATCTTTCCTGGCAGATCAATCGAGCATTACTTGTAAACAGCCTTGGAGGAGGATGACGTTCAATTTACCGCGAACCAGATAAACAAAGACAACCCTAAGTGGCACAAAATAAAACCGAAGTATTTCTACAATTAAAACCCGTACATTTGTCGGATGTCTTCACGATAACTATGCAAATGGCATTACAACACAGTTATTATTTAAGTCATCGAGAGATGAAATGAATGTTCACGAAATCCGAACACATCCAGCAGGCATGTGACAGTGTGAACTTCAATGACGAGAAACTCAGCGGGGTTAATTTAAAGTAGAGAGGATGTTTGAAAAGAAGGTTGTTGACGAGTGAATAATCATGGCTTGGTTGACAGTTCAAAGGATGAGTTGATGAACACGGTACTCGGGACGATCAGTAGGTTTAAGAGAGTTTTACTGTCGTTTATCATAAAATAATTTCGGGGGAACCTTATTCACTAATATACCAGTACAAAACTCCGTTCGTCCCACGGCATACGAATACGACTTTCCTTCGCAGAATACATGAGTTTTAGTACCGAACCTATACTCTTAACCTAAACGCGACTAAAAATAACTAGGGTGTACATGCTCGAGAGCTGCATATTTACATTAGGATTTACAGATGCTTGATGGGGCTAAAGATGTGTGAAGATGAGGATGGAACTGTATAAGTACAATTTTATTTGATTCAGTTCCGTGGATCATGTCGAAACGATGTGTTGAGTTTTTTTAACGGAACGAAATGAATGACACTCATTAGCCTCTTCCGATGCCTCGCGTGCCAAAGTAGCTTTAATACTTCATCGAGATCAGTCCTGAAAAATTAGTCTTACCTTGTTAATAATATAAAACGTAAAGCAAATTTTCTCTGTAACAACACTGAACAGGGAAGTCGAAAACACTTTTATACTGTACCTCGTGCACATTTCACTGCATCTTATCAGATGCATATTGCTATCTACGAGTTTATATACAAAAGTTCACTGAGGGTTTTGAAGCCACAAGACAAAGTCGTTAACCGCACACACACATCGGGTATCAGGGCATTTTGGTACTGACAAATAATATTTATTCCTTTTCAAAAAGAAGTGGTTTCACTTGTTAATAACTCCCGCCTCTGTAACTACAGGAGCCTACGACTTTTGTTGTATGAAAGAAGCACCCTTCTGTTTCTTAGTTTAATTGAGGTTGGTATGTCAACAAGTATCAAGCGTTTGATTACAACGGTTCTTTTCTGTGTGATAATTTCCGGCTTGAATGAGACATCTGGTTTCCATTGGCACTTCACACAGGTTTCCAATATGTATCTGATGGGATACAACGAAATTTGCTCGAGGGGTACACTGCACAAACAACTGTTTCTCTCTTCAGTGACAATTAAAACTTTTCAGCCGAAGTTTCACTATTTTGACGCCGTTAGCTAAACTACCTGTAAAATACTGGATGGTCCAATATCTCTATCACGGGACGTGGAGTTAACGAGTTTGTTCTCAAATAAATGTCTGTAGTTGACAACATTTGGATATGATCATTCTTTGCAATTAAAAAAAATACTTTATCTGTTCAAGTGGATACACAAATTTTGCTTCAGTATGTGTGGTAGATACTTTGGTAGCCCGTCGTCTTGGTTACGCCATCTGGCTATCTAAGTTACCGTTGCGACATCCAATCTTCATTCTACAACTACTCAAACAGTCACGAATTGTTGGACCGTATTGTTCACAATCCACTGTGCACAACTTCTATCCGTCCTACGGCAATTGTCTTGCTAGTATCAATATAGCTGTGGTAGATATTAAAATGGTTGATAAGTTTACACATATTGCCATGGCGTCTATCATAGATAATTTATAATGGCTTTGTGGTTAAGAAATGAGGGAAATTATACCACCATCATACAATACATTTCCTCTCTTTGCTTTCTTGAGTCGGTAGAATTAACCACTGCCCCAAACGGATTGTGGGTTCACTACCATAAGCTGCGTTTCTATTGTTCACTTGCTATGGAAATATAATTCACCATGAATCGTAAACTACCGGTTGCACCCAGTTATTCCGTCATGTCTGGTGACAAGGTAGGTAGAAGAGACTGTTGCGAGCCAACCACGTAAGGACGGGATACATGATCTTCTCGGCTTGTTCGGCCGCGTCGAGTTCACAAAAAAACGGCCAACTCCACCAAAAAAATTGAGCAGTCATCGCCCAGAACATTAGTTTATTTACACCTTTTTCACTTTGAGTTGTCTTGATATTATTTTCGCCTGACTATGTCAGTTCCAGTGTATTTGGGTGGCTTCTGTGACGCCGCGTTACCATGGTCTTTGACAGCGATCACGCTAGTCAGCTCTTATAGGCACAATAATGCAGAGAATGAAGCCGGATACAGTTCAATAAATTTTTGAACTGTGGAAATGATTAATGCGAAAGAGCCATGGTGGTCAGAACATACTGGGGCAATGGATAGACACGATACGACCCAGGTAAACACGTACTCAAACTTTGACGAACACACTCATGTCAAAGGTGTGGGCAATGAATGTTCGCTGATTAAGATCAATGTCCCAAACCTTTGATATGAATCCTTTTCTTCAGCGGATGACAATTTTCCTATCTTACGAGAAGGTGCACAGTTAACGACATTAAGGAAAGAGTTATTCAAAAGAGGTTTCTTGCAGTCAAGGTGGTTTGTGGTGACGCCCGTAGTGTGTTATAAATGATCTAACAAAGAAAACGTTATTAAGCATGCTGTCGATCACCACCGGACAAAAACCGGCTACCAAAGGGTGTAAAGTTCAGTCTTCTCGGCAGCACGAAAAGATTTGACAGGGTACGCAAACTGCACCGTCGAAAGTTGTATCCAGAAACTTGTTTGTTCGCAAAATGTAGGCGCCTTGATGTTGTATGTTTGAATATAGACGTAACTATTTTTAGTAGTTAGATCCCTTTCCCTTTTTTCCTCTCTTTCCCTATGTAGGGTTACTTTTCCTCCGTGGTTGTGTAGCAGTTAAACATCAGTGTGAACCACTGATGTATTTCCGTCTATGTTGATGATGATGACGGCTCTGGACGATCGTTGTCGTCATTTCCGTTCGCAAGATACAACTCTCACTGACATGTCTACGATATCCATGCCGGACGGCATTTGATCATAGAAGAATACATTTGGCTTGCCCAGTTGTACATTCATTACGTAGAAAGCCAACAAAGGTTGCTGAGGAAGCTCCCGTATATCAGAATGAATTCAGCACACGTTCGATTCCAAGTAAAATGCAAATAAATACATTTTACTGAGTTTGCACTTCAGATACGACAATATCTTTCATTGTATTTTCTGTATAGTGTCAATACAAGTGGTATTACTAATTAGCACCTCATCTACGTACTCCATGGACGACACATTGAAACAAATTAGAAGTGATTTCATACGGCAATTCAGAACTTGACGTGCACGTAGAAAGATGTACTGTGTATTCCGCATCGACATTTCATAGCCTTTGAAGTACGATAGTTCCAGTCAGCTACGTTTTGTCATAAACGGATGGCTTCATAATGGATTTGACTCGGCCAATATTATTTTGGCCACACATCAATATATACTTATGCCAGAAGTATTGGTTCGTGTGTCGAATATTCGCTGTTTTGATCGTGTCGACATCGGACATCACAAGTATCAATGATTACTTTTATAAACAACCACTGTAGTTAACACGACACCGTTTTCACCGGTACAGTTGTCCTTGATGAACATCCTTCAGACTAGCAGTATCACAAAAACCAATGATGTGGATAGTCGTCTGTGTATGCTTTTCACAATTCAGGCGCCCAAGATATCATCACCCAATTTTACTTTATGCGCTCAGACAGATAAATCCTCGATATTTAGTTTGAATGATCCAACTCATACATTGGTCGTTTTAAGCAGTAAGCGCAAACAATACTGTTATAGTCTTCCTTGGCATTGTTGGACGCAGACGTTTGTAAACAGAGCGAGTAAACTGTGTGTCCAGTCATCCTGGTGCATTTGACCAGCAGGCTGACCTTTTCAACTTTTCTCGCTACCTTCCAGTCAGACTAGGCCAGGCACTGGGTGATATCTTTGTTTTGCGCCGTACGCTACTCACGTTTGCTCCTTGCTTGCATGTTCATTTACAAGTTTGCAGTGAAACCTTTTCGATAAAAATCACTGGAGATATGCTTCACTAACCCAACTGAAAGTTAGATTGTTGCTCAGGTGCTTCAGAATCTAACTTGAAGTAAACGACCTTACGTTCGTTACAAATGTCGCAGAATCGTGTAGCACTATTCTTAGTTGCATGTCGGTGGGAGAATGAACATAACTAATGGGTTCTAACAACAGCACAACTTAAGGTTGGTCGAGAAGAATTGGTTAGAAGTGCTTATCGAGATGAATAAACTATGATCACTTGTTAATGATGTTCAAATTAAAGAAAGCCTTATTTAACAAGACATGCTGGGCTTTACACATCCCAGAGTACTATGCTCGGCCACACAAACCGGTGAAAATGTACATTTCGTCAGTTTTGACTTGTAATCCGTTTCACACCGAAACAAGCACTTCAGCCAAACAGCTCATCTCTGTCTTCTTCAAGGAGGATGCTGTCGGAAGTACTCATCTATATGCTCTGGAATCATATGGGCATAACTTGTCGGGAAATCCTGACAAGCCAACGATTCGGAATCTTCCGAACTATTCGGTTTCCTCAAGATTAACATTAAATTATAGTCTAGCAGAGAGTGAATGCCAGTGGCTACCTTACACAGCAGCCATCAAATAACATCCAGAAAGTACCTAACAAACTCGAAGCCCTCGTTGTTCAGGTTTCTTTCCTTGGTTTTTAACTCATTAAACATAGGTGTACAGGAAGTGAAAACCCTGCTTTTCTGGTATGGAACCTGTCAGAATAAAAAAAGCATTGTTTAGTCTAATAAATAACCTCACTGCAGTATGGAGTTATGCATAATTTTTTCATCAACCGGGTCCGTAAGAGAGAATAGGGTTCTCCTTAGATTGCTAGGTGTCACCTGATGCAACTACAATGTCGGAAAATGACAACTTTATAATATAGCTCAGTCAGTAATGGTTTTCTCATAAGATTGATGTATGAGTAGATAATTATTTCGGCTCGCCAATCAGAAAGGAGTCGGTTCTAATAGCTTATGGTAGATGAGATCAAACAAGGTCGAGCCCGGTCGTTGGATAACTACGTGGTAATGAGCTTTAATAAGTTTTAATATGTCAACCATCGCACTAATATGTAGCTGTTATGACCAGTACATGCGTAATACCTCAATCCAAGCGTTCGTACGGGTTCTTGTTGTTCCAAGTCATAGACACGAATGTGACAGTCATCGCCTCCAGTAACAAATCGTCTCGCGTCTGGTGAACAGGAACATGCCAATAATTGATTAAACATTGCTCGTCTGCTGAAACGACGTCCATCTTCCTGATTCTGGACCGTATACTCTCTATGTGTGGCAAGCAAGCGACTTTCTGGAGTAGCGCCCGTGTAATACCATACGCGAACTGCTCCAGAAGCATCTGAAAATGGAAATTTAGGGTTCACGTTTGTAATGCCAAATCATTAAAAAAAAATTTCGCCTACTGCCGAATACTACAAAAAACATTACAAATCATGATAGTATTCTCAAGGAATCATGATTGACCAAACAAACAGAAACCTCTCGGTTGTCGAAACAGCAGCAAAACATACGGTGAGATAAATCAATAATTATTTAGCTGCTTGTAATTGGCGGTTACATTATATGTTAATGTGTCGTGATGCTAATGACTGGATTAGCACGATCAGCGTATAATGGTTTTTTCACCAATTGCCGGTTATAAGTTGAACGTCACTCAAATCTAATTGAGTCATTTGTAATGAGACAGACATAACCAGAGTTAAACTTCTGTTCATGCTATTGTGACGTATCTGGTGTCATTACGCTACAGACCCACTACTGAGTATTACCAGATTATCACACGTAAAATTTCTGTCTCAGATGTTTACGAGTAATACGCACAAGGGAGAGTATCAAATAAACTTGCCCCTTCACTTTTGCTGAGAGATGAGAAAGACGACATGTTTGATTGTATATAATCCAACTGTTACTCTGAGTAAGTATTCGCAAAGCATCCAACGGGTTGCCTAAATTGGTGTGCGTAAGAACGTAAATGACCGAAAAATTTTCTGTTTTGAAGAAGAAATCTGTCTTACCACAACACTTCTCAAATCTTACAAAATATTACTTATCCTAATAAATACCTGGGAAGCCCATACTTATGCTCAAGGGATTTCGTCCAGTTTTGTCAAATTTACTTCATAGTTTTGAGTAAGATGTGAATGTAATAAGGAAGTTTTGAAACTAAAGCAAAAACAAAAGAATGTCACAGATAAACCGACTATATCATCTCTCAAAAAAGTGGACAAGAGTGTCCTCAGGGAAGTTCAGACAAAATATAACCGGTTTGTTAAAACAGTAGAGTATCAAGTGGGCGCTGTTAGTTAACAGTATGAAAACACAAAATTATCCAAACTATAGTGTATGCAAAGTCCCGCAAAGGTATACTTTCGGTCAGTGACTAAACAGGAAGCCACCGCTCTGGAAGCAACTCACGCTATCCTAACTGCGTGCAAAAAAACACGTGAAATAGAAGGACCTGATGAAAACGATGGTGTGCAGATATTGAAAACCACAAAGTTGTCAGGATTTCGAAGAATGTGGTAGTCGCAGTGAGTATTTGAACAGAACTGAGAAGGGTATTTCAAGAATTCTGTCAATATACACAACAGTGAATAGTCTGTTAAAACGGACATATGTACAGCACCAAAGAATCCGACATTTATGAATACCCTATCAAAGACAACCATATCATAAATGTTGTCGGTCAGAAATTACACAGTGGCTTGCCTCATCCATACTGTGCAGCTAAATTAGGTTATAACTTTCCGCTCGAAATCTTCTTTAACTTTCCCATAATCGTTTCGTACTGAAATACCCACTTGGAGATGTAGCGACATTTATATCCACAAAACAAGTGGCTGTCTACACCAGAGTACTGTGAAATATATAAGTCAACGTGGTTAGTGGGTATGAAGATACAACAGATAACGGCAACAGAACACACGAACTGAAGGCCGCCAATGCCTACTAAAAAGTACACCGTGAAAACGGGTTTGGTTGGTAATCCAATCGACTCGTTTGAAGTATTATTACATAATCAGAACGCGAAACTGTTCACTTGTTCTGAAGAAATGCCAATAAGTAATCGACTTCAAGCTTCAGATGTCCAATAGCTCTTGACTCTGGCAACGTTTCTGCTACAAAACCGTTAACACCCGCCTCATTCTCGTAAGGTTCGGTAGCGACTGTTTCTATTGTTGTTGCTATCAGCAGGTCATACTTTCCCAAATGAAAGGATAAAACGTTAAATATCTCGCGATATTTATTCTTATATTCTGCGAATTATGTAGCCGAAAATGTGATAATTTGACTGCTAGAAATGTGAGTAAAAACCTTTGGGATGGTCATAGTAGGAACGGCATTGAAAAAAGAGGCACAGAGGTGGGCAAAACGTGCACCGATAAGCATGGAATAGTTCAATGGTTTATTCTTGTTTCACCAGTTTCACAACAGTTCAAACACTACACACGTATAACAACACATCTGGGTATACAATCATTTAACAACTCTTGAGTAGACTGTGGAATGGTAAGCAGTCTGAAATTCTATATGCCAAGCATACAAATATTGATTCAGCCACTTAGATCCTACACAACATTCCATGATTTTTGCCCCCACAAGACATGTCTGCTTTCCTCTCCCGTTTAACCAATATCTCAGGCTGTCGTCATGGTGTTGGACAGAACGGTTCATTTAGCCATCATATCAGTCGTCATACCGCTACTCTCGTTATGAATCATCAGTTACCTAAACCAAAATGGCACCCCTACTTAGTATGCTACGAAAGCCAGTGTATGGTCATGGTTCGTTCGTGGTATATCTTTACGGTTTTCACCAAAGGATATATCAATCAGTCAATTCCTTTCTATCTGCAGTGAAAGTGATTTAGCAAGCAGTCTGTTTCGGCTATTCATCATCGGGCTAGTTACATAAGAATTTCTTTCTCACCCCCCCGGATCTCTTTTCATTGCATCAACAGTGAGAAGTGGTAAGATAGAAAGAGGGCAACGTTGTCTGTCTCTACTTTTGTCAAGTGAGCAAAATGGTGGCGCTACTTTGCAAACATGTGACAAACAGGATACGGTTGACATTTGATTGTCGTTCTCTGTACAACATCGTTAAAACATCTGCGGCAAGAGGTTGACGTGGATGAGCCCTTGTGAGCAGTCTTCTCAAAGTGCACAACCCAACTGTAGAAAACGAGACTTCAGTCGATTAGTTACAGAGGGTCACTGATGTAAGTATCAAAGCAAGAAATTTGTGGGCATGTCAAAATTTACCCCACATTGAATTAAGCGCAATCTGCCAGATGGTTTAGGGTTTTATAAACAGTTATCACTGACATCCTTAACAGCAATGGTATGTTGTTGTTTTAATTGTGACCTAAAATTACATTCAATGGAACTGCATTGTTTACAAAGCAAATGGTAAACTGAAATATTATGGAGCCGAAAATGTATTCCACTTTGATGGAAATTCTTCGCTTGTAGGTTAATATGGGTTAATGTTGGACAGCAAAAAACTGCTCCATGTTTGCAACATGCTGATATCCAGCGTTCAGATTTCACGGAAGATGCCACAAACACCAAAATTTTGTTTCGTTAGTCTAAATTGTGATGGCTTATTCAGCCCTGTTAGATCTGATCAGGTGACGTTGAGTGCAATTATTGAAGCACGTCCAAAAAACAGAGTTCCAGCAATAAGAACCTTATAAGTTGTATATCTGTTTACGGTAAGTAGCAGTCAGTAGTCGCTGTGGATGCCCCACTCTCTGCAGGCCAAGCTGAAACAGGCGATGAATGTAAGAGCGCATTTTGTCGACACGTTTGATAAGGTCCCGTTCATTATATCGATAATGCGATGAAGGCCATAGATGGCCTTCCGCATGAAAATGTACAATAGACTAAAAAATATCCCACTAGCTTGACTATGACCAACATAAAGTCAACCCTATTAACTGCTCTTATATAATCATCTACAAAACGAGAATGACACCACTGTAAACATATTCTTCATCTTTTTTCCTCTGGAACAGCTCTTAAGGCATCGTTATTTAAGTTATTCTGTTGCTTACATTTAGTTCATGCCTCAATAATATGATTCGTAGGAGCCTAGAAACATATAAAATGCTTGTGTTACAGTCTCTTTATGCTCCAATTTATTCAAAAATAAAAGGCAGGTCCCACACATTCGTGATATGTATGACTTTGTGACCTCTGTTGTGATGACAACAAAACATAAGTTATAGCGAATGACCAAAACATTCAAACCGCTTCAATGATTTACTGTGACTTAAAAATCTGGAAGCGTTGTCCAAGTCATACACCTTTGTATTCAGACGTCATTTATCGTTGAATTTTTGTAGTTCTACCCTTTTTCTAACTCTCTGTATGTGTTTCTGTTTTGAGTTTGTGAACATTTGAACGTCCAGGCAATTTGTCACGAACTGACTGAAACAACTGCCCAATACTTTGGTTGTCACACCTTAGCTTCCACTAGCCGATTGACTCCACATTGTTCATTAGTGCAAGGTTTGAGATTCCTGTCGACCAAAGTATCGTAAGTTAGATGCTCGGACCTTTGACGATATATTTCGCCGGCATGTTTCAATCTTACTGCACTACAGAACGATGTTTACGAACATAACATAAAAATAATCCCACCAGAGATACCCACTGTATCCAGGAGACGGAAATTGTGAAAAATGTCGTACAAAATTTCCGGGTTCAATAAAACAGTTGGGTCTGTCCCAATTTATTTGAAAATGTTTCTATAGATGATTCGGTCTGTCGAGTTTGAATAAATGAATAGTCAAAAGTAGTTTGTCCGAAAACATATCTACCATGTTTGGTTTCTTCTGTTCAGTAACTTATTAAAACAAAGCAATCACAAACATATTACTGTGACTGCTGTTCACTGACGAGCAGAGTAAGTAAACACAGAATTAAAATTAGTCATTTTCCTTCCGCAGTTCTTCATCCTCTCAAAAGAGTTCTCGAATGATGTAGATAATGCTAAGCTTGCGACAGATGCCCTGCACATTATGCTGCCTACTACTCAATACCCGAATGACGATAACGACAAGTACATCGTGGTTACCACCTATAATCGTTAGACAAGTAGTTAAAACTCTCAGTCGAATCGTGAAAGAGTGCAACTGTCTGTGTTGACGAGTGATGTCTACTCTTAGTAAGCAATAGATCGGTCCGAATGAGACCATTCATCGGTTTTCACGTAGATAACAGAAACGAGCGAGTTCCCCAGCTTTTCATTCACAAGGTACCCTCCGCCAAGATATGTGAAACGAGACAGATTTCCATAACTGTTACTTGTATTATTTATTGCTTTCTGCGGTGTAATCATTTTGTTATTAGAAGCAGAAAGTGGCGCTAGTGAAGATGAAGGGCTATTGATAAAGTATTACTAGTGATCACTAGTAGTCATTCGAGTGAAAATGTGAATGAGACAAATCCGAGGAAATACTACGTCAGCCCGAGTAATTGTTATTTGGTTTGATTCTCAATGTGGAAAAACTTCTGAAAGGTTAACTTGGTTGATCCTTAGAACTAACAGATACACATTATAGTTGACTATTGTTTTATCAGTGCCACCTTCAAGCACCATTCTAATCAAGTTGCATTTTCCTGCAGTTCTGTCACCTGACATCCAGAGATCGAACACTGTACAAATCACTGTCTGTAGAATATACTCAATTTTTCGATGTTTGAAACCTGTTTGTAAGTTTGATCAGCCGCAGTTTATTACATGCTACACGCTTTCTGAGAGATTATCGTGGCCGCAGCGACCAAATACAAACATGGTCTTAACGCGGATAAAATCGTGCCTGTTGTTCAGCTTTAAACCGGCGGAAGTGCTCCCACACTTTCCAATATATGCACCAGCTAAAACAATGTTGCCAGTGTCTCAGACTTAATTTGCTTATGTAGCAAGCTGTTGATGTACCCGGACCCAGACCGCTAGTTGTCAGCTTAAGTGATTAAGGTCAGCTTGCTCCTATGAGACTGTGGAAAAACGCCTTTAAAAGAATTATAGCTTGAAAATGAGAACTGAAGTACTTGTCTACAATACGACGGTGCCGTTCAAGATCCTTCACGGCGGTGAAATGCGAAAATGAAACAATACCTGAACCAGCTTCGACTGTAATTCATTAAACACAACCAGGTTCCCCAATAGTTGAACACGACCCCGAATACCAAAGTGTGCCATTGAGCAATCACGAACGCAAGTAACACTGCAGTATTTAACCCGCAGTATCATTGGCTGGGGCAGGTACATAGGACTGCTGATGGGTAGATCCGTAAGCGACTGCTGTGACAGTAGCTTAGGACAGTCAAGGTGAACGACGGTCACTGGAAGCTATGACACTAGGTTACAGCCCATTAAGGTATCTGAAAGTGCAATCGGTCCAAACTCCCGAGAGAAAGACCACCATGGATCCGACTGCCTAAAAAGTGCAATCCGTTCAAATATCCTGAAGCTTACTGAATTATAACTTCAGGGCCGTAGATTCAAGCGTACAGTATACCAAAGAACTATTGATGTCGCTGGTCGTGATGATATGACAGTGTAGCACTGCGACAAGCACAACAATTGCCGGCTTCATAGTGGTCAGCCATTATATTGTCATTGGTTAAACATTAACAAAGAGATGGTTCGTGTAAAAGCAGCGTGTTAATCAAAATGGGTTTATAGTTCTCTATTACAATCCACGGTGAGCCACAAGCAGTCTTTAGTAGTATAGGCAGTGACGACTTTACACCTATTCATCAATCCAACCTTCTTGATGAAATGTATGCAAACAATTTGTTTTTCTCTATTCACGTCTTTAAACATACCAAAATAATGCTCTCGCAAAGACTTATCCATGCATAAGTCCTTCGGCTGAGGCCTCCTTGGTGGAGTTACCCGGATGTCAACAAGCAGGTAAGCAATGAACAAAACATTTGTCTGCGACCGTATACGTAAGCTGGGTGAAAGTTTGTCAAGTTACAACTGTATATTCACCAGTCTCCATTTTTTACGTTAGGATGTGTTCTTACTTTTGTAAGTAGATCAGCTCAGATAATTCTATAGACACTAGCTTTTGAGCGGGCTCGATGACCGAAATTGAACGCAAAGTAGTAGAACCAAACATTGTTTTGTGCAAACTTGCACCGTCTCTCAGATATACTCCCACAGTAGCCCTCCACATTTGTGGGCGAGTTTCTGGTGTAAAAAAATATTGTTTAGTTAAAAAACTAAAAATATTAGACATATGTTTCAGAAGGGTCATACTTGAGCTAATACACTTATGAAGAGGTATAGAATGAGTTTATTCGTCGATTTGACCGAAAGAAAAAGCATAAGTTGTTGTTTTGAACAACGAAAAATTGGTTGACTGTGCACATGTTGAGCGAGGAAAATGCGTAATGAGTGAAAGGTCTGAAGTCTAAATAGAGTAGTTCTTCAGTAAAAACACTAGACCGCACAATTCAGTATTAATAAACTCGGAACTTTTTGATTGCAGCGGGGTGTTTGAAAATGACTGATCAACGAAACAACTCTATGGGCCGTTTGTGCATTTATTCAACTGTCGTTCAGAGCAAAACTTGAGACGCTGCACTCGATAATCATATTATAACAAAGCTTAATCCAAAGGGGATGAATTATTGTTGTCTTACGGCAGTAACTTCTTGGACATTCCAATCAACTAAGTGATCAAAACTTTTGCCTCATTCTAAAGAAACAACCTAGAGTACTGTAAGTTACAGACGAAATTTGCACTGGCTGCGTGTCAGGCTACTTTCTTACTGACTTATTTTTGCAAAGTGATCACAGCCTTTCCAGCAGTGTTACCAGGAAGGACGATGTGCTGAAAAGTTTGGCCTGACAGGTGACTAAAAACAGCCGCAATCTTCTTTGTTTAATAACATAAGTGTTGCTCAGCATCACATGATACCGCTAAAACCTTTTGAATTGGTTAAGTCGCATAGGTGACCACCAGTAGAGTTATAGTTGTACAAGGTTAGTTTGAATATGAACTCCCCTAAGAATGATCAACATTTCAAAACATTGACAAGTTAAGTCTCTTGGACTGATGAAACTAATAGGCAGCCTAAATAGAGAACATTACAACTAACTGACCAGCCGCACGCTGTTTAACAGATAACCGGTCTCAGGTGTTCAACAAATCACCGTCAGTTTTTGCAGCACCAGTAAGCTCGTGACAGTAGGTATTTCACGGCCTTCTCGAAGAAGACTAGAAAACCGCCATTAATACGGCTAATTATTTATTTGGCCGTACGTACGTGCTATTTGACTTCGGCGAGCAGCATAAATATGTTCAAACTTTATCCACATTACCACTGACGAGCTTTTTACTTTGTTGAATTCCAATTCAACGATTAACGGTAGGCGCTATTGTTGAACAGCACAAGCTCAGAAGAGCATATTTAGTTTGCCCATTATAAAATAGCACCTGACTGTAGTATCACTAGAATACTTAGAAAGAATACTATAAGATTATTATGATTTGCTTTTGCTATCTCTCAAGTTTTTACGGGGATAAGCTATTCCATACTCATCCTTGTAACCTTTCTTGCTTCAACTTTTTCACTTCATTTCTTTCTCTGCTTCAGCTTTCACAGCGCTATGCAAACATAGGGTTGCTTTTGAATGGGATTAGACTCTTCCCGTGTTCAACTTTGGTGGCGAAATGTATGAACATACCCAATGAATAATAATGTCAGAAGACAGGACGGAACTTATCTAATTTTTGCGGATTTCTTTTAAAAACTAGTTAAGGGGTTTGAAAAGCCTCGAAATGCATGAATACCGAAATAGTATTAATGGAGTCACCGATTTTAGGAAGGCTGGAACACGGTTGCTTGCTGTTACCTGCACGGGCCCCATCTTATTCCGTTACCTCGGCACCAGTGTCTCCCTGAAACTCTTGGTCTTTATCCGCCAAAATTTAGTGGACTCCGGAGATACTCAGTCTCTACAAAGTTTTTCTTGAATGCAGAACTCGTGTTACAATGCCTTACCTTGGTAAGTAACAGCAGTTGAAGAAGTATCAACAACAAGCTCTACAAGCTCTGACCACTGGTATTCCCTAGGCAGCAGTTCTTTCCTTATAGGGTTTTCAGCCGCTGAAATGACCTTACATTGAAGGCTGGTAGTTGCTGTTTCAGAGACCGCTTCGAAAGTTTATCAGATCCCCACTCACTTAGGATATAATTAGGTCAATAGTTTGGTCTGTTTTTCGTACATTCTGTAACACAGAAGAGCGGTGCTACATCCTGACTTCACTGTCTGCCTTTCGGACCAATAAAAAACCGTTGGATGTCAGAGCAATAAAAATTTGCTGGATGTCGGTGACCTGGGTCTCCAGCCTTTAACTTGTGGACCAATCTCTGAAATCGCTGAAATAACATAAGTTAAAACTGCAAAACAAACTCACACACGGCTATTAATCTGTGATTTTTTTCACTGGAAAAGGATGATAACGGAGGCACACATTGTATATCCACGCACGACGTACAGTCTTCATCTACTTGAAGTTCTTGTATGTTGGAGTTAGGATCACCAATGGTAGGCATCAACTGAAGAATATATGAAAACGTCAAGAAACTTGCATACTTTAATACGACCGTTCCGCAAACCAGCAATCCAGTACTTCCCGTCCGGTGTCACCCGAACAACTAAAACGGTGGCGTCTGCAAAATCTCTGAACATTCATCATTTAATCTGTTATACATACACAATCGTCTGACAATAAACATTATCTGAGAAAGCTGCCTTATTAGAGGTCTTATCAGCACCTCTGTTAGAAACAATAGGCGCATCAACGTCTAAAGGTACGGTTTCAAGTATATAGTCCGACAAATTCTCCACTTACCTGACATGGACAAGAATTTTTGATATGTTTATGTCAATTCGTAATCGTGAGCAACTCTGTAGGTGACAGTTTTCTGAGTTCAAAAAGTAAAACAAAATAAATTGAATATTCAAAATAATGAAATAAGATAGAATTTAAGTAAAGAAGATGCACGGAATTCAACAATCAAACAAGTTTTTTTTGTTTTTGAGGCCTTTTTGTTGAAGTCGTTTGTTTTCAGCGATATGTTCATGGAATCGAGGTTGGAGTCCAAAGGGACCCGGATCCAGTCAGTTTGTCCGTTTCGGTGTTACCGGTTTTCTGTTGACCTGAAAGACAGTCATTGGAAACAAGGTGTAGCACCGCTCTTCTGTGTTACAGAATGTACGAAAAACA
>LUCH01002990.1:0-10099 GCA_013368495.1 Paragonimus heterotremus
CTTTGGCTTCGGTCACTGTGACAGGCTAATCCTTCTCGGATGCCGCCAACCAGTAGTCAGTTGTTGTTCGTCACATCCTGAAGTACACTTGCAGTATGTCTGACTCTCTCATCTGCAGTTTTATTAATGCCGAAATTCCGAAACTGGGAACCTCTTTTGACTACTCTTTTCGTTCCAAATTATCCAGTACATATTCAAATGTACACAGGGAATCGCGGCTTCTTACACTCTGTAGATACCACGTGATTTAAGACCACTGTTAATTTGTACTTCCGTTGTATCTCGGTAGTTAACAGAACAGCATGGCAAACGCTGAAAATTACCATTTTCTCAAAGCACATACTAACACAGACATAGGCGTACAAGCAAATAGTTCTCGCTCTCCCATAACAATCTATGAATCTGGGGGTACGGACTACGTTCGCTCCACGTAATTCATTTACGTTTGAGTATGAATTAGACTTATCCACCTGGCAACCCTCCAACATCCCCTGTAACGTAAATTCTTCCGTGTCTATGTATCAGGATAATCATATCCTAGAAGTTAGTAACTGACCACTGACAAGTGACATACAGTTCATACACGTGTTGATATTCTATATCTCTAATTTATACACTCGGACGGGAAAAAAACAGAAATATAAGGTACTTCTCAGCGTTCTGTCAGCGCCTCACAGACACACACACATGCCCACTGATAGACGTGGCAAATGGTCAGGATGAGTTGGTTTGGACCTGACATGAAAAATGACGACTCCCGTTTTCACGTGGGTGGACGTTAATATAGGTGAACTTGTATGTTGCTATTGAATACCTAGGTGTCATATACTTAGTACTGTTCATTTATCAATCAACTTCTTTTTTTTTACACAAGGTCACTAATTTCACCACTGTTCTGACTGACTGGACACTATGACACAAGTAACGTAGGGAGGTGAACAAAAACAACTGAACAACACAACCAGTAAGATATCACCCTAGAAAGTAGTGTTTTCGAGGCATTACCACGTGATCTCACACATCTGTCAGTATGGATTGATAAAGTCGTCATAGAAGAGATCCATTTGCGAAAAATATGGACTTCGGCCGGATTCGAACCAGCGACAGAAACAACATGCTCAAACGCGGCAAATGCTCAACCAGCTGAGCTAAGAAGCCACACCAGAAGCTCAGCCGAAGTCCAGATTTTTCGCAAATTGATCTCTTCTAAATTATCAAATCTGACAAACTACTTATCAATAACTCAAAACCATTATAGTCTGATGTCTTCAGTCATTGTTCACGATAAACACTGACAAGTATTTTTTTCAACAAGTTTTTGATGATCAACTCACTAACATTGGGATTCATTCACTCCAACCGACCAGCTAATACCACATGCATGGACTGGATGACCACCATCTTTCAGCACAGAAATGTTCACGCAGTCGATCAATCGTTCATCCGTAGTTGTTCGCATTTGGTTTCCTGTTAAGAAATCTTTATTCATCAGTCCACGTTCCATTCTATAATCACTTGCCAGAATGTGACTGCTAGCGGTCAGTATATCGCACTCTAGTGACTGGATGAGTTAACGGTATTCAGCAAAAGACACGAAAAATATGTAACAATCGCAATAACAAGTTGTTTCATTCACTTTGACTATTCTGTCGGTACACGTGCAGAAGTGCAGCAAGTTACAAGTGACAATGTGCATATTTTGCTGTCAGGTCGGAGCCAGCTAACAAACGTTAATTCCTCTAGTTCAATTTTCTGTCCAGCGCGTACACTCGAATGGAATCTATATTGAACGCTACTACTGCATCAGTAAAGTTTAAGTCGGCATTTAATGAGAGTGAGCGTTTATTTTCAGTTTGCACCTCACGACGATTCGATAATTTTAACACTGAGTTGAATTGCAAGAATAATGCGTTTCCGTAATGTACCTTTACCTGGACAAACAGATGCTCAAAAACACGACGGACTAAACCGGGACAAGAGAAGCCCATTATACTTATTGATCGGTACTGTTGTTACAGTAACACATGAGAGATTTTCATCTGTTTACACCAAAACAATCAGAAACGTTATCCCCTTAAAACAACCAGAGGGAGTCTACGAGACCCGTATAATTTAAAAACGTTTCTCGTATGAAGGATTTGGTCTGTACACATTATGAGGTCGTATACAGCCAATGATTAGCTTATACTTAGCTAGACAGAAACGATCAACAAGCAGCTAGATTCGTAAATCTATGATATTTCTTGTGCTGCAATGAACTAGACAGATAGTTTCGAATTTTATCTTTTCAGCGAACATAAAGTTGTCTTGGAACTCTCATACAGCGGCATATGCCTCAATAATTGACTGACGTAAATAGAAATGCGTGTAAACTACATCCTCATCTTAGATGAATTCATTGAGAGGTCTGAGCTCAACGTATTTGCTAATCTTCTGTTGATCCACGGTAACCTCACAAATATAAGAGAAGCGGAAGTTATTAGAAATAATCACAAGTTATGAATAGAATCGTATCGTTTATATTGCGAAACGACTAATTTCTAGGGTGCTCGATAGTCACGGGGTCTGCGAAATGTTTGCCTGCAGGTATAACAAATAACATTTGGGATTTCGACAACCGGATTTAGGACATTGGGCTCTCCCCCCGGTGGTCGAGTTAAAATATGAGATAGAGGTGAGGTGTTTGTTCGTTTGTAGCTTCCATGAAGTGCTGTCGTTAGGCTGAGCATAAGCTCTTTCAGGCTGTCTCCACAATTTAATGTTTCTTTGTAACAAATTCATGCATTCAAAAAGGCGACTAAATTTGTCCAGGCAGCCGTCTAGATGCACATCGGCTGCTCCACATTTGCAGCATGCTGTTAACACTATCAGTTCTACACTTGTTTTCAACGTCAAACAAAAACGTTTATTTGAAACACTAAATTCCCTTTAACCACTTCATCAGAACAGAAAGAAGACATATGTTGCGATATGTTAACATTTCGTTTACTCTCATCAGTCGCGAACGTAAAACATTCCAGTTATATACATCATACAGATAAGGATAGACAGGGATTAGACACGCATACAAGCACACCAGTTATTATGTAATCACGACCATGGCAACCCAATAGGTTGTATCAACCACTTTTGTGCACACAGCGTCGGCTGGTAAGTTCGGATTAGCATCGCTTCACAGAAAGCCAATATCTTCAATTTTCCAGTTTTGCTCCCATTGCATACAAACGGGGTTTAATTAAGACACTGTTTCACAGAGCCAGACGTATTTGCACCCCGGATACTCTGCGGACAGAGCAGGAGTTGGTGAGACAAACATTACTAGCGAATGGATACCCGGATAAATTCATAGAGGCGCATAATACGGCGAAGAAGAGCACTGACCCCATACTGACGGCTCATAAGAAGGATGTTTTCCTATTCTTACCATTCAAGGGTAACCACTTAGCCAGTGATATAAAGCACAAATTGAAGTCTGCTCTGGCGCGAACATATGCGGCTGCTCAGCTGCGCTTATTTCAAACCACCAGAGGACTAGTTCTCCACAATCGCGAAAGTAGTTTGTCAAGTTGTTCTGTCTCCCATGTTGTTGTACCAGTTCACTTGCAGTTGCAGTGACGTTTACATAGGCAGAACAGATCGACAACTATCACAGCGAGTCGCCGAACGCATCCCGAAGTGGTTGAAACATCAGATGACTCATCACTCTCAATTAGGTGCACTGACGGCTTGAAATCCAACTTCATCGATTGTTAAACATGTCATGACAACAGGTCACCAAGTTGACCCAGTTAACTCATTCAAAATATTGTTGCGCAATCGAAACCCAAAGTTGTTAGCTTTCTGTGAAGCGATGCTAATCCGAACTTACCAGCCGACGCTGTGTGCACAAAAGTGGTTGGGACAACCCATTGGGTTGCCATGGTCGTGATTACATAATAATTGGTTTGCTTGTATGCGTGTCTAATCCCTGTCTATCCTTATCTGTATGATGTATATAACTGGAATGTTTTACGTTCGCGACTGATGAGAGTAAACGAAATGTTAACATATCGCAACATATGTCTTCTTTCTGTTCTGATGAAGGAGAAAAAACGTTTATCGACTAATGCGTCCACAGATGCAACATCACCTCTTCTGCCAAATGTCAATAGTTTTAAAAGTTCCGGTAACGTATACACAAATAGGGGGAACGTTATGTATACATATCGCCTCACGTTTCTTCACCGCCCAAAATATTATCCTGTACTTGTCTACCTCTTTTGGCATAAGTGTAATTATTCATATCCCGTTCTTTTAATAACATTATACGCTCAATAATAGTACGAGAGAAGTGAAGAATGTAAACTGTCCTAGTTTGTTCGGTGAATCTTCTCTGAGTAATTCCATGTATGAGTGAACTGATACTTGTATCTTGATCTGTTGCAACTGACTTTATTGTAAAAGGAACAGTAACTCTCTATTTCAAACAGCGGGATTCAAGGGTTAGTTTGTAGGATTTTCGAAATTCCTAACTCTTTAATCAGCAGGAACAGGACGAAATGACTCCTTCCAAAATGTACTCATGCAATGCTTAGAGTAATGAACACCTCCAGCTTCTGTGGTGACCTTGATTGCAAAGTATGACGAACTACTAGTGATAAATTACAATATAAGTTAACGGGTAAAAGCGGAAATTTATTGTATGCGTTATGAATCGAGTGAGCATACATCTCATTTGGTCAAAAATAACAATGAATAAGTATATCCTGAGTGTTCGACCATCACGTTAATTTCCATCTCTGATGTTTGAATTTCTTGAAACCTCACATGCGACGAGAATAGTGAGACAATAATAAATACTTACCACCATGGTCTAAGTTTTGCTAATCATAACAATAATTATCCATTTTTCGAAACAGTGATTTTTCACCCAAATATCCTTATCGCTTTCTCAGTGCGTACTAACTGGTCCGAAAAAACAGTGTAAAGATCGTGGCTGTGCACAGATGAACAAATACGCACACTCTCTCTCGTGAGTTCACTGTACAGCCGGATTGACCTCTGACCACTTATTCACCTGGGGTGAACATAGCAAATTATTGGTTTCAGGCCCAGATATACGTTTATTCGATATCACTACATACGATCGTTACGGTTACCTTTTGGTTCACGTACAACTCGTTGACTATTCTACTGAATAAACGTACCCAGCCTTCTCCTGAATCCAGTAAATTTCGTCCAAAGTTGTAAGAGGTGCAGAATGTACGTAAACAGGAATAGTAAAATAAAAATGGCAGACCTTTTAGAATAACGATAGATACGGCTCAAAAGATGACAAATAGTTAACGATAACCTGCTGGTCGTTCTTTCGGTAATGCTAGGAAAACCTCAACGTTGTAAACTCAAAGTTTTCGGTGGGTTCATAGTGTTACAAATAGAGAAAAATTAGCAATAACCAGTAATGAACCGTAAAGTCGGCGTAGGTTACAAAAAGCACAAAAAATAACGCACACTTGGCGGAAAACTCTATCATGTTCAATAAAACGGTCACATCATCAACATTCATAGATTACATCATCAGGTATTTGAACAGATATTCGATTGGTAACACGTTAGACAAAAATGTAAGCAGTTGGTTCAAGTTGGAAGACTGTTCGTGAAATCAGCTGACAGATCGGCGCGTTTTAGTACGCATGAAAAGCGGCACGGCAACCAACTATAGTTCTGCAAGTTGTAGATTGTTTCAGATAAAAACACGACGAAAATGATAAGCAGAAATCTTTAATGTTGGTATGGTTTGTGAATAGCAGAAATCACAATCACAGCTGTGGAATTTGCGGTATATATAACATCCGATCTGTCAATATATTTCTGAATCGAACAATTTTACGATGCGTTTGGTTTAATTTTGATCTACTGGAAGGTCAACTGTAGCTACGCATTGCATAATTCGAGCATCAACTGACCGATTTTGTCCCCGCCGGTGTTCCATAGCAGGTCCAGGAATTTAAAGCAGCAAAATCGAGGATGTCATTTCGGACTCTCATTGTACAATTCAGTTTCGTGCGATTAGATCTATCTGTTTTCAACATACCGTCAAGTGTGTTCAGACCACGTTTGTATCTGTTGCAAAAGCAAAGTCTTCGTTTTACCTTTTGTAATCACTTTGCAGATCCTCAGTTTGTGCACAGTCACCGGTGGCACTAATGTGGTTTTCCTTTTAATTCAAACTTTTATCATTAATTGTCATCAAGTTTCATGCCAAAGCCGAAGTTTTTATTTTGACCGGCAAACATCAGGTTTAATTTACTTCAGGCTCTACGACGGTTCGGAAAACGACTTTGTGGCTTCTCTGAAGATCCTGGCTGCATCCACGTTCGTTCGATGACTTGTTCTGTGCGTATGTCTCTACGTATGCCTCCCATTGGAAGTCCTACATAAACTCAGTGCCGCGTTGTTCAGTCGTGCAACTTATTACATGCAGCAGATGATTATGCCGTCTTCATGATTTTTGTTTACTAATCCAGCTTTCAAGATCGCTTCGCTTATATTTTTTCGATTGTTGTTGAAAGTGTTGGAAGATCCTTTGCGGTTTTCGCTTGGCGCCTCTTTGGCTGAAGACATTTCACCTTTCCTTCCTTCTATTCTCGGTTGTTACTGTTGACTTCAGACCAAGTTATTAGAAAATCACCGAGAGCAACTGTTTGTCGGATAAACTCGTGAATTCTACGGGAATTAGGAGAGGACGTTTACATTCTTAAACGAGGCTGGAAATATTTGGTTTGTTTCTAAACCCTGCTGCTTTTCTGTCCTGTTCTGGCCACAAGAGACGTTCGGCTTGGGAAGTTGTTTATTGCAAGACATTTATTACAGGTTTATGAAATTATAGGACAACGAACGCAAACGCAGTTTTGCATGGCCGCCGCGTAGTCGTGTCCTTGGTAGTAGTGTAGCCACACTCACCCTGTTGACACGCCTAGTGTAGTGCACACCATTCCAATAGTCTTTGGTTTTCATAATGTTGAGACCTGCACCTAAGCTCCCGCATGTACTCTACTGGTACTGTACTACTCGCTGACGCTATACAACAGTTTTGATGCCTGTTGGAACCATAGTTTGCTTGTATTTCAGGAAAAGCATTCTAAACGGTTTGTGGGCAAGGGCCGGGCACATGTCCACTTGTTCACCACAATTAACCCATAATCGGGGTGTCACGCTTAACTGGGAGCGACACCATCTGAAGGTTAGTGAAGAAACTGTCTGTAGTAGTATAGTATTCTAGACATGTCGTGGCAAAGACAATGATCAGTAAAGGAGAGGCTCATACTTACTCATCAAGTGTACCGGAATTCTGAAAAGAGTGGTTGTATGTGCATCAGCAGACAACATATTACAGTTCGTTCAAATAAACGTTACCAGAGTAGTCGATAAAACGGCTATCAAGATGGCGACCTGGCTAATCTAAGAGTAATCAGGCTACAGTCGTGGTTGAGCTTAAGTCATCCATTTGATTCCTGTTAAATTTAGACGAATCATGGCGTTACAGGAAATGCCGACAAAAATTGTAAGGACCAAGATAACCCAAATAATTTTCTGACTCTCCAAAATTAGAATTATCCGACCAAAGCTTGACAGTTACGTACTCTGCTCCAATGTACCGTACAGAAAAATCGCCTTCTTTTGATTTTACTGTGATAGAAATTGTGTTGACACCCACCCCCACCCAAATTACCACACTTCCCTACGGTTCACCATTTGGCCGCCTTAGTCAGTTCAGTGTCGATATGTATGGTCGATGTACTCTCAAAAATGAATGTTCACATGCGCGATCTGATGACGTGCGTCAGATTCACACCATCTGGTGTTCTTGTGCAAACCACTGATGACACATCAACTGTCGCGGCCACCCGCACGCGTACACAGTGATGCATGAGCGACATCATTAAAAGCGGAGCACGCATGCATGTGGGCGGAACGGTGATGAAGCCTGTTTGAGATTCGACTCTGCTGGTCGACATCACTATAAGTTGTCCAGAGCACAACTGAAGTTGACGGTTGTTGAGTCAATCAAATTGACATCGGATGTAAGGTTGTGCCTATCATAACCAAACAAAGCCATTGAAACAACATTGAACACGTACACTCTGACTGTGATAGTGGTGTGAACGTAAAGTAAACCAGAGAACCAAAATGCTGACACGTGAACTCGAACGCAGTGTTTAAATGTCTAGTTTGGTTAGCACATAGCGATTAAACCTCCAAATAGACATTCTACTACTTTCTACAGCAGTTAACTTAACTTTGTTCCCATGCGGGAAGCAAGAAAAGGACCTCGATAGCCAAACTTATCGATCAGGTTTTTGTGAACGAAAATGCAAGTGAGCAAGCATCACAGACTAGGCAACTCATTAACTAACCATAGGGAGGAGGATGTACACCAATAGACCAAAAATGACAGGCGATCTTAAAACTTATTAGAGTAACGCTAAGCGTGATAATCAAATGCCGCTAAGCAAAACTCACGATACATGAAGCGTCTTTTTTGAAGTTTCCCGTTTCACGAATGGAGTCTGTACCTTCCATGAAGTGTTGTCGGTGAAATCGAACATTCACCTATCGGAGGGCACAAAACACATGGCTCACTCGAACTGAATGGGCTATTAGAGTGACTGGTCAAATCAGGGAATGAGAACCTCGGTATTTGCTCGGTGTTTGTTTATCGTCAGTGCATTCATCCTCCGGTTGATAGTCAGGAACAGGTTTCTAGTTATTCAGAGGTGAACAACGTTCCCATTCCTCTTCTTCTACTCTCACAGAGTACGAATGGATGGAATTGATAATTCGGATCAGAATGACCGAGCCCACACAAACTCTAGTGTTGCTGTATACCCTCGCAGATCATTCGAGGAATAGGTCATCTTGACCCTTGTTAGAACTCGTTGGTTATTTTCAAGTAAATGGTATCAGGTCTCTTGTTGTATGACGAATTACCGGCACATCCGTGTTTCTGCTCGAAGATTGCACTCAGGTTGGACAGTGTAAGTCATTTGAGGCCGGGAGCTCACATACCATTGGTAATTCAGGGGGGGAATTTTTTCCTTCTATATCTCCAGATCTGGAATTTGTGCATCAGCTGGGCTGGGATGATCAGGATAGGTAGTTACTCCGTCCGTTAGCTTCCACCTTTGCAACTGTTTCGTTGAGGCTGTCCACGATATTTTCAGCCTGGTAGTTTTAATGCGGATAAATCACAAGTGATGACTCCAACCCATGTAAGTCTTTAAAAGTGCAGATATGAGCTGAATTTAGTTTTTGGACTGGATAATTCTGTCTTCCAATGAGGCTGAGAATTTCCCTCAACTTGTGTAGGCTTTTACCTGCCACTATTTGGCCCATCGAACAGGTTGTTCGACACTCGACAATCCTGTATATGAACCCTAAGGGTAGGTGCTCTTTAAAGAGGTGGGTATAATCCACGGACATTAGGCCAAGGATATTGCACAATACCGGGCAAAAGTTTGTCCCTCCCATCACGTAACAAGCATACATGACCCCATTTTCGGTTACAACCTGATACCGTCACATGTCGCCGCTTAGTGAAATCAGGTATGCATATTTCTATCTTCTCTATTTTTGCAGACCACAACACGTGAACCACGTGAGTGTACTTTATGACCTTAATCTTCTGACCGTGTCGACTACCGATCTGCACGATATGGCACCACTTCAAATGTGTACCTTTATGACCAATCTGATGATCCAAGTTGAATATTATCGTTTTGTTGGACAGCTAAAAGAGCATATCGCTTCAAGTGACAGTGGGATTTATTAAGCTATCCGTACAGTTCATCATCTCCATCATAGCAATACATCGGTGGTCCAAACTGACGCTTAATTGCCACACAACCACGAAGAAGAATAAAAAGTAAACCCTGTATAGGAAGGGAGAA
Source organism: Paragonimus heterotremus (assembly GCA_013368495.1). NCBI lineage: Eukaryota > Metazoa > Platyhelminthes > Trematoda > Plagiorchiida > Troglotrematidae > Paragonimus > Paragonimus heterotremus. Next base: position 9,930 of record LUCH01002990.1, read on the forward strand.
GAAAAGAAAGGGAGAGGAGAGGAGACCTAGTCACTAAAAATAGCTACGTCTCTGTTCAAACGTACAACATCAAGGCGCCTTCACCTTGCAAACAAATAACCGAGCTGTAAGTGAAAGTAAGGCGTCTTCAGCAAGACAGCTTCCTTACGGCTTTCACTGCTCCGCGTCAT
>LUCH01002990.1:11729-55211 GCA_013368495.1 Paragonimus heterotremus
AACTCACCGACACACGTTCTAATGTCTCAGCTAGTTCAAAAGAATCCTTTAAACAATGTATGCGTGTCCATACCCTGTCTATCTCTAATTGTCTGTCATATATAACTTGCATGTTGTACGTTTGCGACTGATGAGAGTAAACGAAATGTTAACATATCGCAACATATGTCTTCTTTCTGCGCTGACTAACCGTCTTAGTCTGTGCAAATGTACTGACTGAATAAAAGAACTCGTTTGAAAATCAGCGCAATATGGTCTACCTGAGACCATGCCTGATTCGGAGCAGTCAGTGCAGTCAGTTCGACTGCCAGTGGAGTGTCAATTTTTAAGTGCTCCCCGAATCATGGTTAGAAGATAGATACCGCGTTCATTCGTAATGGGAGACAGTGGTGGTCGGAGAGTGAACATTACGGGAAGAGATGATTGACGTATACCGCGAGTGAGCTGAAAATAGGAAGGCATTTGAAGCAAATTGCAGGATTTTACGTTTCAATCATTTTAGGTGATCCTCTCCGAGGCTGTTGTAACCGAAATCATATTAACAAGGACCACTAGATATGACAGAAACATACAGCGCTATAATTTGCTTCTTACGTTATGTTGTTCTTGCTTTAATCGTAAGAAACATATCGGATATAACATTAAAACTTTTGAATACATTCATATTGTTTACTACGGTTAGTTAAGAATAAGACATTCATAACAGTTCCCTCAATGTCCCTATTTAGTGTTTTCCAGAAACGATCTAAACAACATTCATGAGAATTCATAAAATCGGTGATTGTTTGGGCTTGTGAGAATGAGTCACAAACTGATCTGCTTAAATGATTTCAACAAGTGAATCGTGTTAGAAGACAGCCTAGCATCATGTGTCTATCAGAATGTAGAAGACAGTTTTACATGAAAAGAAGAGTGAGTAACACCGTGACTCACTTGATCGCCAAATCTAAATCAAAGGGAACAAGTTTTGGCTTAGTTGAATTACATTGTCACCAAAAACAGCAACAGGGGAAAATTATCCCATGTGAAACATGGATTTATCACTGCATGCAGTAAATGCTACAGTTTTCTCTAAAAGACCACATGAAAAATATACTATTATATATACCACTGTAGCAGTTACCAAAAGTGAACCACTGAGTGTTAGCATTTGATCTTTTCATAACAGCATTTATTTGTGGGACAAAGTACATTAAGTCAGAATTGTGGTTCCGATCGTTTCAAAGAGGCAGTAGGCAGTGAGTTCTGAAAACACGTTTTCCCAGACTATGCTAATCCAAGGTTCTAGGACAGCCGTTCTGAAATCAACCGATCGAAAAGGCGTGACTGCAGCCAAGCCTTGTTGCTCTGAGGCTATTATTGAAGATAATCTGGTGAACGATGGACCGTCCTGATTTATCGAGGTTGAAATATGCACACTGAAGTTGAGCCTAAAACGTATTCGAATGCAAATAGACAGCTCGATTATTTACTACCTTCATCAGGTGGGGTAAAAGTTTTAGCGATTGTGTTGTTAGTTGGCTTACTCTTCAATGTTCTGACCTGGCTCGGATCAGATTAGTTCAACAGATCATTAAGAAAATGAGCTTGAGCGTTGACTTTGTCATCTCATCGGTCTAGTGTGACAGAACACCCGAGGGCAGCGGTGATTATCCCTAAAACTTCAGTGGTCATGCCACCTAATTAGGGTCAGTAATGGTTACACATTGGACACTTGAATTGTCGTCAAATCTTAATGTTCGCTGACTAGTAGCGAAGTCCTTAGTTAACATAAATCAAACGCTACTCAAGATTTTTCAGCTGTGCGTTTATGTCTGATGTCCCGGTCATACCCAAACTAAGAGCAATGATACAGTGATCAACAAGGTATCCTCTTGAGTACTTGGCCGGAGTGCGAATCTCAGTCATGAGATAGATATATACATTACTGATGAACTTTAACAAGAGTCACCTCACGATTCTCACAAGGGTTCGACTTGAAAATTCAATGCCAGCGGGAAAGCTGCGAATGATTGGGAGTAACGTTCGATTCATAGCAGTTCATCATCTTGATATTCTGGCACTGTCTGCCGTGGACGCAACACGGAGACCGCATTTAGCTCAGTCCACAACAACGGTGGCATAATTTGGCTTGCATGGTCACCTGATCTTAGTCCTACCGAACATCTTGGATACAACCTCGATCATGAGGTTGCCGAACTGTAAATACTCCTGCACGTCGGACTAACACTTTCGGCGACATGACAGCAACGAAACAAAAGCACATCGTAGAACTTGTGAATAGCATGCAAAGAAGGGTTGGCGAGATAACCTGCAAGAGTAGTGGACCAACTGGATTTAAAATATTTCCAGGAAAAATCGGCATTATTCATTTTCTGTTCACTCATGGGTAGTGCTCGGAATATGCCATCCGGTCAGGGGGGTAGGTGATATACATTGAGGATTAACGTGAAAATCCATTAATCGGAAAATCTCGGGTATTAAACGCGGGTGACCCAGACAATCGGTGTAGACAGTCGACTGCACGTACGAAAAAGCGTGACGATTCGGGCGCAAGAGCCATTATATCCGAGCTTGTTAACTTTTGCTAATTGTCCAAGAGTGTACACTTAAGCATAGTTTATCCGACTAACTTTCCGGTTTGCAGATCCGTTTGGTTCAGTGAAATTTTTCAACATAATTCTGTCGGTGAACCATTCTTATAGATGAATATTCAGGATATTAAAAATTACACTTAGTAGCTTGGTGAAACTTTACTGAAAATGTTTATCTGCCAAACGTTTTGTTCCAATATCTAGTGGAAATTCAAAATTTTTTATGCCTCAGTCATTATACTTACTGACTGCATAGTGTTCACTGACTGACTAACAGCACAAGAGTTGCTGGTTGGAAGCTGTGTCTGATGTGAGCCACCAAAGACTAATCCGAGTGTACTGTTTATATTCTTAAGTGAAGTCCTCATTGCATCGTTCCAAGTTCCCTTAAATGATTCAAACAATTATGTAGGCACTCAGATCTCATCAGCAAATCCAGAATATAACTGTCGTTCCACTACCTGTACAGTACTGGAAGATTCCTATCCTTTTACTGGTCACGAGAGGTAGAATATTCTCAATAAGAGCAACGGAGACGCCTTAACCACACAGTTCGAATATTAACGTTGAAGAAATCGTGAGACGACAGTTTTGGTAGTCACAGTACCGAACTACTTCGAGTATAGCACGGCATCACGGCTGTCACCTATCTGACTAATGAAGCAAAACAGGATTATTAACTACCCGCTCATACGGTTGGCGGCATCTACTTGGAATTAGTCTGTCACAGTGATCAAATCCAAAGGAAGCCTGCGTATAATACGCATCACAAGTGACTTGCACCGCGTAACTTGTGGTTCCACTCACACATCCCGTAACCAGAGTAAACTCGAGGGAACAAGACCAGGTGGAAGGTGAGTAAACGCTTCGATGGTCCAACCGATTAAGTAACCAGGTAGCAGATTGGTATGACCATTACTCACAGGTGAATGTGGCCAAGAGAACGCATATCATAATTCGGTCGAGCTTAATGTGAGGTCAATGGCGCAATGGTCGACACGGCTGCGTCTTGAGGGCTTGACAGAAGTACTTGACCCAGCCGTGGCAAGAATTTACATCAGTGACGAGCTCTAACAGGAACGAAACGCTAGTCTTATATTGCTTTTCAAGGGTCTGACTGGAAGGCCTACGTGAATGAGAGATCGTCGATCAAATGTGAGTGTTGTTCGACTTCGACCAATCGAATCCTCTACTATTAGCCAGTAATAAAAATGAGACACATCTCTCACAAATAAACAATGGAGAGGTATCAACAGTAAGATGTGGGCTGATAAAATATATTGGAAATGTAAGGCAAGAGATAGTTCGGTTTGAGAGTACATATTATTACACCCTAGATAGGACAAGGAAGAAAACCAACAATGTTGAAGGAAGGAACTGGTAGATGACCACCGTAGCCAAGTTTTCCGGAAAGATGAGCGGATGATTTCGCAAACAGTGACAGTCTTTGCTTGACACGAACGAAAAATAGACATAACAGACATCACGTACTGCCACCTCTCTTTGCTAATGGTGTACTAGGAGTGGCCACAACGATTTTGTTTATCTGGCCTCAGATCAGCTGCTTTGGAATCGTCTGTCGTACAGACGTGTCACAGGCAACGCAGCTGAATGGGCATCAGTATGGTCTTAACTCCATTCCTGTTCGCTCGCCGAAATACTTCAGTATTCGAAAACATGTCCAACCACCAAAGATCCAAGATGCGTTTTAAACATCGCAAAAGGAAACGATTTGGATAGCGCATGTTCCATTGATTCAGTGTCATGTTTCACGATAGACATAGAGCTTAATGGTCTTCTTCAGACTGTGGTTCTTCCAGTCACGTTTTTCAGGATGTCCGAAAGCAGTACCAGCCTTTGTCACACGAGCTCTTAACTCGCGGTCAGCAAACAAATCAGTCGACAGACTGTTACGAAAGTAGCAGAAATACGCACAGCTATCAGTGACGTTTCCATTGAACAGTATGGTTGGTTGATTGGCGGCATCCGAAATGGATTAGCCTGTCATAATGACCGAAGCCAAAGGAGGCCTGCGCTCAAACCATCACCCCAAGTGGCTTGCGATGCACCACTTGCGGTTCCACTCACTTACCACATGTCCGGTGTAAACCTGAAGGACTAGGACTAGTAAGTGTGTGAGTGAGACCTTCGTATCTAGCCGGCCAATGCTGGTTAGCCAATTGAATAGCTAGCAGGAAAAGGAAACCCTTATCTCAGAAAATAAACGGAGAGGGTGGAATGACAAGACCTAAGCAGGGAAGAAAGATGTGTGAAATGCAATACAAGAAGCATTTCAGTATACGAGTGCATGCTAGTGCATTCCAGAGAGGATAAAGTTGGAAAACAGAACCCAAAGTTGAACTACGAAAAGAACAGACAATCCATTCACCATACAATACACTAACAAAGCTGAAGGGAAGAATGGGTAGAAGACCGCAGACATCCAATTTTATGAAAACTGGAGCGGATTAGTTGCCAAACGACCATGGTCTTGGTCGATGCAATCATTAACAAAAATAGGATGGATATACTGATATGACTTACCTGAGTTTAACGTAATCGTTGTCTCTTCGCCGACGGTGCACTATGAGTACGTTGGTGACCTACTAATCCAAGGCGGCCAGCGCATTCGCGGCCGCACACATCGCGACGCCATATAGTCATATCGCCACGATCTATAACACCGATGGTTCTCTTGCCTACCGCACAATTTCCTTCTCGGCTGTGCAATAACTACGCTCGTCCGAATAGCATTCCTCCAGGCCGTCCGATTCAACGTTAAATCTTCCCAACACCTGAAATCAGTGTGACAACATGAAAGACTCACCTGCACAGCACCTTGGTATCTCAGCTTTGGACCACCAGGATTTCGCTTACCTGATCTTAACTGCCCATACAACGGCTGCTTCAGGATACGGTCTTCGCCCATCCAACGGACATGACCCAGCCAACGAAGCTGATTCAAGATCAGCAGGGCCTCCATCCCGTTCATGTCCGCTCGCCGCAGTACTTCAGTGTTTGGAAACATGTCCGACAACCGAATACCCAAGATGCGTCTTAGACAATGTGAATGGAAATGGCTCAGATAGCGCACGTTCCGCTGATACAATGTCCACGTTTCACTGCCGTACAGCAGTATAGACAACACCATTGAGCGGTAGTCAAAGAGCTTAGTGCTTGGCTTCAGGCTGTGGTTTTTCCAAACACACCTTTCAGGACGCACGAAAGCACCAGTAGCTTTCACCGCACGAGCTCTGAACTCGCGGTCCACGGACAGATCAGTGGACAGATTGCTACCCAAGTATCAGTAGACTGCGCAGCTGTCGAAAATGTATTCATTGATGCAAATTTCAGGCGTAGATGCGAGAAAAGCTCCTCTGCCCTGAGGAAGAAAATGTCTTACCGGTGTTGACTTCCACTCCAAGCTTGGATGCCGCGGCGGCGAAAGCCGTAGTCAGTCGCTATAGTTCTGCTAAGGAGTTCATTTGCCCCCGTCCAAAACCTCCTCCGTGCTCCATAAAAACCATTAATCCAATTAGGATGAGCAGAACTGCCAGGATTGGTCGAGAGGTAGCCTTGGCTGGTTTTTTTACCCCTCCAACTTTTACTCCGCTATCCTCATTGGTGACCTAGTGACCCCAACTATTTTTGGTAACTATCCTATTTTCTGATTCAAGAACGTTTTTTAGATTACTAAGCACCACCTCGTATTTTTCGCCTTGTTGTACACCTTTTGGGGAGGGACAAAACTGTTTATTCGCACGCGTCTTTTGGTATGTCTTGGAAGCAAATCACGGGGACAGTCGCGGTATTTTCGGGACCGAGATTTTCCGTGATAATTATTACCGGGAAGAGAATCCGATTTCCGTCAGGCGCACCACTATCTTGAGGACGAACCAGCGTATCCTTTCAGGGGTTTACAACAAGTTCGTCCTCGCTGTGTGCGAATAGGGCGCTGTCATCTGCGAACGAAACCATGCGCATCGTTGAGGTATGTAACCGTGGTGGGACGCCGAAAGGTCGAATATTCAGCAGGCGTCCATCCATCCGGCACACCACCTCGAAGTCGTTCTCCTCAGAGTCCTGGAAAGCAACTGTTAGCATGATAGTCGATTATAAACTAAATAGGGTTTGACTAGCACACAACCCCGTTCCACGCCAGTGACCATTGTGTATTCGACCTCCTCCAAAACACTCTAATTCATCCTATCAATTTCTCCTGTGAGAAGGCTGATAAAGAGAAAACCTTTCCAGTACGGAAAATGTTTGATATATCTGATCGAGATGATTGTTGAGTTACATATCTGACAAACAGTGGTCTTCGTTGAATCATCTCGGATTCAACGCGACCGGAGAAGTTTTATTAAGGTGTATGCAGCGAACTTGTAAAAAAATAGGTAATTTACAGAATAGATACTAGAATATGATTACGCGAGTGAACACCGGAGTCTACAATCTGGGACTGGCTGGTTGAAATGATCGTATTGAAAGCTGACTAATGATAACATCATACAATCAGTGCTCTTCAAATGGTGAATCATTCAGCGGTCATCAAATTAGTTCGATAAACTGAGTTGAGTATCATGACATTAAAGTGATACAACATACAACAAACCTAGTAATTAATCTCAAACAGTACCGTCTAGTCCAGATGTAATGTTTTTATTTGAATGCTGTTTATCGGCTTTTATTTGTAAGGCCAACACGGTCTGTTATTCGATGACATTGTACAGAGAGTATATAAACAGGATAGGTTGAAAACTTATCAAACATTGCTAATTGCGGTAGTAGTACTGCGAGAAACTAACCTAAAATAATTGCTGTTTCAATGGTATGCACATCATGTACCAACAATATTCACCTTTAAAAGTGTGTGAAGTCAAGTGTTTACTTCTAATGATACGCACTATAAAGTACCAACAGGACAGCGTAGTCTCTAGCTCTCCGCTTTTTTAGACCAAAATTGTGCAATCTACACGTCGGCAAAACGATTTTTGAGAGTCAGTTATCACTGTTAGATCAGCTCAGAAATGATGTGAAAGGCGCATGGCTCTCCAACTCGATTCACTACACCTCTACATGCGTAAACTGGCTTCTTGCTATCGACTGCTTAAAAGATCACTACTGAATGATGTTCATGCGTACCTCTTTGTCTCTTTACCACTTTTGACTGAACAGCATAAATTGGGTACCGTTCACAAGTGAACAAAACTGCAGAAGGCGGTCAATAAACGTTCTTCTCGAGAAAAGACACTAGTTTTGTTGTATGTTGGTTTAAACTTTCTTACATGACTTTATCAAACTGTCAAAGCATTAACATTTCGGAATGTTTGGTCATTCCGAATTGACAGTCGTAATGATAAATACTTCTGCAAACCGCATGATTAGCGGCTAAACAAGTTGAAACGCGCTTTACAGCCTCGAAGTGGGATATGCATTTACAAAATTGTTGTGATTACGTACACTCAATACCAGATAACGAAGTTATGGTTGTTGTCAGTTTTGCATGCTTAAGAAGTTACGGGAAGGGCGGCAGAGGTAGATGGAACGAAAAAGAACCTAGTATCTCCAGAGTTAGGGCGGTATTCGACAACCTAGAGCATCTATGTCGCTAGAGTGACATCTTTCTGTAGCTGAATGGTTGTGTATACAGGACGACTGTGCAGGCTGTATTGTGCTACGGTTGCGAAACTTGGCTGCTCAGGTTAGAAGACGTGGACCGTCTTCAAGTATTTGACTATCGATTTCCGTGTTTGATAGCTTGCATCGGGTGGCACAAGCTGATAAGTAGAGGAGAAGTTAGGTGACTGGTATTTGATAGTGATTGCCAAGGAAGCTTCCTTGTCCGGTCTCTAAGTTTTGCACAGACTTAGATGAGTAGGCTTTGTACTAAGAATGCCAGTTAGTCGTCCGTCATGTCAAGCACTTGAATAGTACAGAAAGAATACGAAGGTCGCGTGATGAATTCAGTTCGTAGACTCTTTTCAATCGTAAATGTGTGACAATTAAAGCTTTGAATAAACGACTCAACTGAAAACAAATGAATAATTACCCGTGGCTTCTAAGGGTTACCTTGACCCTGGTCAGGAAAGCCACGGCAAACACAACGTTATTAAGGCCTTTTGTGCACACTACGGAGGCTTGTGACGAATGATCAACAAAGACTCAATAAACATTACCTTTTTCGCCAGGTCGCACTTTGTAATGAATGGAATGATGAAACCGTTTCAGCTGTGTGTCTGGTTTGAACCAAACGCTTGGTGACCGATGGGGCTAAGCTTCGATTAGTTGACGCACGGTTATTGTCCGGCTGACTCGCTGATTGACGAGGCCACTTTGGGAAATGTTCCTAGGCCCGTTTGTCCAGCCGTCTGTCTGTCCTCTCAATGCATGTCCCCGCAGCTTCAGGTGAACAATTACATACACCGACTGGTGGAGAGAACAGGTTAGGGTTTTGGGGATGGTGGCAAGGGCATGCTTCTGGTGCGTGCAGTGAGGTGCAGCTCGGTGGTGTTATAGGTCCGATGTAAACTCAATTCGTGACTTCGTTTTAATCTTATCACTAAGTTCTCTCCTTTCTAGGATAACCCAATGAAAACTGTTTTCTTCTGTACAATGGATTGAGTCCCGTTGTGGACGGATAATTGGCTGTGATACTCGATGAGCGTGTCTAGACAGTTATTCAAGTGCAACACATCTTTCAACAACAGCAGTTCTTTCTCTAATGTTTCGGTCGTGCACATTTTCCTAGCCCTGTAAAACAGTGTTCGAACTGGAGAACGGTTGTATTGCATCGCCGAGAAACTGAAAAGGTAAGATACTGTCCGGTCCTTCTGGGTTTCCAGTATGTCGTATGTCTCATCGTACTATCAGATTTTCTAATAATTAACACATTAAACGTACCGTTTTCGTGTTCATACGTTAAATGAATGTTGGTGTGGAGTGAGTCAATCTTGGTCAGAACGTTTTCAAATTGACCCTGGTCTTTCATGATTATCAGAATATCATCCAGTTACCTCTTGTAAATTCACGAACATTTGCTTCTGAACACAGAAACAACTGTTCATGAATTTGACCATCCCTTGGACTTAATGACCTATCCTAACCAGCTTATTGATTATTCACCTCTGTAGTTGTTTGCTACAAAAAGCCCGCCTGTGTTATTGTAAATTTGGTACTGACGAGTCAGCAAGAAATGTCTGCCTCTACCCGTTTTCGTGTTCTAACTGTTTTGTTCAAATGATATATTTGCAACTAGTTCATGCTGCAGGGATTTATCACGGAAGACCGGCGTAAGCACCTAACGTCAAATGGACTTCAGGTTTCGTATACAGCAGCCACTTTCGAAAACATGCAACATGACGTTCCATCTTAACCACGGACGATGCTGCCTATCACAAATTCGCTCTAGGACCTGCTGATGTGTTGGACCCACTTGATACAGCATTAGCAATAGGCCGTACCACACATTTGTCTGAATTACTCAATGCATTGGGTGACAACTCTGCGAGTTCAAGAGTACTGGATCCTACTGATACTAACTAACACTGTTTTGCATGAGACCGACAATTTTCTAAATGGTTTTATTTTGCGCACTAATACTCTGTAAACTAAACATCACTCACAAGGGATCACAGCTGTCGCATTCCCAGGGACTTTCCAATCGGGCCCCTTCAGGAAGAAGCGCTCAATTTGAGTTCCGCTCTTATTAGAGCTTGTCACTAGTGCATATCCTTGTCATGGCCGGGACTAGAACTCCGACCATGCAACCGTGTTAATCACTGCGCCACGTTGAACACGACTGAATGATCATATGTGAACGCCAAGCCACATTCACTGGAAAGTCTATGGAAATGCGACAGCTGCGATCAATTGTAGGTGATCTTCAAGTTATGTGAAAATCAAAATCCCTTAATACTCACCAGTAATAATATTCTATTGGTTGTTTCTGTTATCGTTTGATCTTCAACTTATCGACTAAAGAAATCGAATGTCGCTTTTACGCAAATTGGTGGTGTATCAACGGACGACCATCTGGGTCCAGTACTGGCACGTCTTTCTTAAAACGATTAGCTGGCCTGTTTAAAATGAAAGTTAGAAAACGATATATTACGAAGAATATGTGGGTGATATTTCAAACTTAACCGACCAGGATAATTTTCTTTCATTTTTTAACTACATGAATTTCTTACGTCAAAATTTATCTGTTACATCTGGGGTTGAGTTTGACACTGGCCTGACACTTTTAGATTCTTTTCTGATATGGTATTAAGGCAATTATGGTGAAGCATGTGGCTTATTGCAAAGCCTTACAGAGTATCCAATATCTGCAGTTCTGTAATTTTGCACTTCTCATATACGATCCTGGTTCAATCAAAGCCTTGCTTGTTTGAGCCAACTGGATTTTTCTGGAAGATCGGCGACTAACTAACCGCAGTTCTTGACAAGCATGTAGCTTGCTGTTGGATACCCAGATTGACTTATATCTGTCCATAACAAGAACACTTCTGAACGGTCCGTGAATTACAAAACACATGAAAAGTGTTGCATCAAGTGATAAATCAGTGGGGACTACTTACCCACCACACTGCATAGTCGGTTCCAGGCTACTTTTAGGCACATGTATACTGTAAACGAATTGCGTGCTAGCAACTTGTAGAATTAATTCTGCAAATGCTAGACGCCATTTGTCCAACTATTTTATCTGACGCGTTAGTCGTTAGTTGATTTACGATTGTTACGACTATCACAGTTGTAGAACGGATTGACGTATGGGTCAACAAATGATCAAACATCCCCCAAATCTAGAGCACTTCCTCAAATGTCTGATGCGAATCAATAACCAAACAAGTAACGGAACGTAACATTGGCCGTTATCAGCTACGGAATACACGCTGGAGGCCGGCCACAGTATTGGTCTGACCAGTTCGTTCAGCATTTTGACAATGACAGAGACGGCCTAATCGAGGAACTCCATGGAAGCCATAGAAATAACAAAGTAGCAACAATACTTTGTCCTCATTGGTTATCCGGCTAATTATAACGTTATGACTATAAAATAATTTAGAAGAGACCCAGTAGCGAAAAATTTGGACTTCGGCTGGATTTGAACCACAGACAGAAACAACATGCCCAAGCGCGGCAAATACGGCAAATGGTTGTCGGCGTGGGTAAAGGACTCGGTCATTAGACAGATCGCAGACTGTGTGTTTAATACAATTTACGCAATCATTGTTACAAATTGTGAGGTCCATTGATTATGGTTAACGTAAAGTTAACTATCTTCATGAAAGCCCTCTGTTTGCAAGAAAGATATCTTTACTTATTTGCTTACGCGTTAGAAATCGATCTGAGACCGCTGCTACCTGACTGCTCAACCTTGACCTATGAGCTCAGAAATAGTCGATGCTGTCACCGAACCTGTCATGACCTTCAAATGATCGGACTCACACATCGGCTATTTGTGAACGTACCATTCGTATTCTCTATTGGTTGATTTTCTCACTCACCTTGGTAACTATTTTCATTTTTAATGTTTTGCAGTTAGACTGCCAATCTCACATAGAGCCAGGGTTGCAAACCTGTGCAGATGATGACCTTTTGGCCTTTCGTTCATTTTATCCATCTCTTGGCTCTATGAGCGTCTAACATACCGCTTCTTTTAAAATGATCTCTTCGATCGCCAGGAGTGAGGTTTGAAGAAACACCAAGCGAATTTTATACGATCAGAAACACGCACCGTTCAGTGAGTTTATACAGTGCTTGTATTTAGTAATATTAGTCTATCATTTTACGGCTCATTTCCCGCTCATCAGTGTTTTCGCTCCTGATCCGAGACTTGAAATGTAAGTATTTATGAAAAACGTTTTACGGATAAAACACTTTACGGTCTACACTTAGACTATCGGATCAAAACCCATCTCCTGAAAAAGTAGACCCAAAAAGAAGTTCCAACTGAATAGGGAGATCTTCATTTACGTGAACAAATGGAAGAGAGAACCCTTAGAATTTACTTCTGTGTGAATCTCACTGTTTAATTTAGGTAACTTCTCTGTGTTCGTTTCCTAACCTGTTAACTAGTTCACATTTGTTGTAGGACACAGTTTACCTGTCTTGTACACTGCCATCATATTTAAATGACCAAAAGTGTCCGTTTGCATTATGACAGGTGGTTTTATCTTTGCAGAACTATCAAATTTATCCGATCGCTTCACTGTTCTTGTACGATAAGTGAACAAACTAACGATTAAAGTAACGTAGCTAAAGCGTAACCACTGAGCACGAACCCTTCATCGGTTGAGCAGAAAATCTATCGAATGTGCTTTACACTAGTGAATCCATTCGCATGCATCTAAAATTGGCGAACAACTAGTTTTAATTCGCCTGGGAGATAGGTCATACTGGTAGAATCCAACAGCGCATGTACTTCCTCAATTCTGTTGAGATTCCTATTCACTGTTTTGCAGCCAGTGTCAATGAGTATTCATAATGATGGGACTGATGTTCGAGTTGCAAACTGCAATTCAACCTATGTTACCATAAACCGGAAAGAACCTCGACCACAAGATTCAGAGAAAAGCTTCTACTGACTAGTAAACTACGGTTGATTGGATTTAAGTTATTATGGGCTTCTGTGTCTCAGAAAATGTAGTCACATTAGTCTTACATTTGAAAGACTTCATTTGAACCTCATCCCAAAATTCTTGACATGTGTTCACAAGGATATTTATAGATGTTATTTACTGGGACACCTAGACCAGTTTCACTACTGAACGGCCATTGTAGTAAAACAAGCACACGCTTGTGAATAGAAATTCGTCCCTTACAAGATCCTGTGTGGTTTCACTCGGGATAGTATGATTGTTCATAATCTAATCCAAATTGATAATCTGGCCATCTATGCACACCACAGGTACCGTTTGAACTCAGTACGACAGAAATGATCAAATCAATCGTTACCAACATCTCAGGTGCGATAAGCTGAAATCTTCCGTTTTCTCATTGTAAGTCAAAATGATGGCTGTTTTGATGTGCATAGCTCGTTTGTTGTGATGTCTAAATGCGATTATCGACCGAATACGGAGACGAGACATTTCGTATCTGGCATTAATGTAGGTTTGCATACCATCAATATTGACGAAATTCAACTCAATAATTAGGGTAGGACTATCAAACTTCATGAGCAGGTAGCGTTTATGTAGTATGTCATTCTGATTCACAAGATACTTGGAATTGTGCCATATAACAGTTCTTCATGAAATCCTTCGGTGTTTCTATAATGACCATTTCTATCACTGCTGTATGCTAATTTATAAAGTAGATCGGACCACTTTCTATACAGGCCACCTTTGTACAAATTCTACCCGATCCATCGAAGGTGGATCGTTCATTGTCTTGATGAAGACCATCTGAAAGTACTTCGTCCACACACATGGATAGATTATACGGCTACCAAATTATCGCTAAGCCTACTCCGGCAGCAAGATAGGCAGTGTATGCGACAGTGACATAATGACGGACTATAGTTGGCCTTTACTCATCCTGGTAGACATGACAACAGGATGGAAAGTGTACAGACCGACAAGGCTGATTAGTCGTAACGCCTGTGGTTCTTTATCCACTATCTTGTCGGTTAATTCCACTTAGATTCGTGTAGTCGTAACTGGTCCAACTATGCTCGTTGACAGACAGAGCAGAGGCTAAGGTCCCAGCAACCTAATCAACACGGTCTGAGAATTTTTGGCCTCTACTTAAGTGCACTTTTATGTGAGAAATTCATCACATCAGTAATTCCGGTTACTGTCTGACTACACACTACACAGGTTTGACCTCAGAGCCATCAGTGCTACACGCCAAAAAGGCAATTTTGTTGGGAAATTTCTTCCGTGTAAGTGTGGCCAGCGCAGCATAATGAACCGTGATGCACGTTTCAGACTGCCGTACCATACCGTACAGATTATCAACGGTTGTATACTATGTGCAGGGCGGGGGTAGATAGCCATAACATTAAACTGCATGACTAACTTTCTATTCTAGTCTTCCGAAACACACGGTAGACGGAAAGGTCAGCTCGGCCCACCTTATTTACGGTTTAGTCAACGGTAGGTGTCATGTCGCCTAGCTGTAACATAACAGGGAAATGAGTTTTTTTATATTAGGAACTAAGTAAAAATTACCAATTTTAGTAAAAATGCAATTCATCCAAGGTGTGAAGTATCACAAAGGCAAACATTAACTGTCATCGATATACAGAATATGTTGGGGACTCAATAGAACGGTAGTATCAGCAATGATAGCAAAAGACTGGGTAACCGCTGAATTATGTTTTGTGCGTAATCAAAAGGAATAAATAAGTGCTTCTCAAAAAAGGTATATCAAAGAAGCCACCTGTAACGCGAAATCTTAGCATGTCATCTGAAATCACGTTCTCGGGATCCAGACATTGGATTACTTGTTACCAGTAACCAGCAACTTGTTGAATTTCGCAAACTGCATAGCATCAGTTTACGCTCCCCCTAGGAGGAGACTGTTACTGTTTCGAAGGGTTGACGATGATAAATGCACACGCAGGTTCCAGTAACTGATATCAAGAAATTCATTAGAAAACATGCGAGTTTGAAGGAAACGTACTTTTTTGAAACATCACCGAAAAGGAGTTCGCTAATGAAAGGGAACAGTCATACACATCCAAAAGACCCAAATAAAGGTTTGTGGTCTTACTGGGTTACAATACTAGGCAGACAAGAAACTGGATTCCATGTGATTGAGGAAATACACATTCGCGCACCTTTAAATTTGATCACTGTGTATCTTATGATCCACGGTATTAGAGTAACAACGAGTCATCAAACAGGCGTGGAATTTTGCACTGCTGGTTGGAGGATTTTAGTAGCAATATGATTAGGAGTGAACAGAAAAGACTTTCTTCTGAAAGTGATAATACCAGAAGACAATCCAGTATGCTTGACGTTGAACAAAGTAAGACATAGATGGATGACCGAGAGGTGTATTATTACACGGTAGTGATGCGCATGGTAATCACTTTCCCTCGAAAGCCTCTTCCGAACAAAGACTACCTTTGTTTGCTCTCAAAGTACCCTTCATAGAAGGATTATTTATTTGATATGAACATGAAATGTGGTCGGTTAATAGACACACCTCACAATAAGTTCACTGCGACTTCACTTTTGACCTATACATGACCAGAACGTCATCAGGAAGCTTCAGTTCGAATGACTTGTCAAATTAATTGGGAAAAAATTATTGGTTTCACTAGTTTACTTTGTTATCTCACGTTCTGATTACCTCAAGACATGCTGTACCATATTTTCCATTGCTTTATTGATGTAGGCTGTAAGGAAAATCTTTCGGTACGTTTGTAAAGCCCCTCGGGGCTACCGAAATCGTGATGGACCCCTTATACCCTTATCTTCCGCCCGAATCGATTCAAAATTATTTCGATGGAGATTGGATATGGTGAATATGTTGATCATGACGGGTAAGGAATCCCGCGTAATATTGTGGACTGGTGGACAACCCGCGTACCGTGAGGCTTGACGGTATCTTTCTGTAAAAGCTTATTACCCGAATAGTTAGCGCAAAAAATGATATTTCATGATCTTACAACTATCCCCTCCGAATACACCTCCGTTCTTTATGACCTGTTAATTTATCCCATTCAAGCAGACTGAGCTGGGTGTCATTTCGGATCTTCTGACGATTGGAGAAACCGGAAACATGCGCTACTCGACTAATACTGAATGTATTGTTCTTCAATCTTGTGGCTTTTCAACAGAATATTGCATGGAGCAACTCGACTAGCCGTTATGGTTTCATTTGCAAGCAGACCAGATGCAACGTCTCATGAACCACTGTAGTTTTGTATTTTGGAGATTTCGGCGACAATAAATCCTTTCGTTGACGCCTGGATCTTATGTCTCAGCTGTCAATGTTGTCAAAATGTATACGCTTTAAGGTCAAACTTTACAAATTGTGTGCAATGTTATTCAGGAGACTGATGAATTCGCTGTCGTACTTCTAATCAGCGGTCGGTCTATTTTGTTGAACATCGGAGCTGCCTCCCAGTTCCAGGTACATGTCTGCATTTGAGATACACTTTTTAGATCACCACGATCTTCCTAACTCAATAACTTCCAAGGAATGGTTGGTCGTTGCCACGAACGATGATAATTTGTTAACACTGATCAGTAGATTATTCGTTTGAGTGAGTTAACTCTGACTATATGGTCATTATCGTGCTGCTGCCATAAAATTTATGAACTTGGGAATCTGAACACAGAGTCAATTCTTAAGTGAGTACCAGAGTTGTGTCGAGAATGGGTCTACGTCGTAAATTTGCCAAAATGGCCATCCCAGAATAATGTTCCATTTACAACCATACTAAGAAGAAAGACCCCCCTGCTCCTAAAAAACGCTAACACACTAGGAGGGAGATGAGCTACGTTCATTTGCGAATGGAACAATAGGCATAAACTGCTATTTTTGGTAGGATTATCGCACTGTAGTAACTCTAGTATGAACCAGTCGCATTATTAATCAAAAACTGAATAGTTATCAGCAGAAACTTGACCACATTCTACGCCCCTCTAGTGATTGAATTTTACTCAGACTGACTACCGATTAAGGTGACAGTATCTTGCTTCGACAAAGTATGTCATAGGAGATTATTTTTGCTTTCAAAACAGCACGCAGCTCACATTTGATTGACTCTGAAGAAGGTCAAAATTCGACTTCTAGTCAAGTGAATCCGTGCCTCAGATGGATAGTTAAACAAAACCTAATGCTCAGATGTTCGTAGTTTCATTACAGACCACTCTCTACTGTTAGATAACAGGCAAGAAGGACAACCATCTGTCTTATCTAAAAGAAACAGGCGCATAGTCTATCGTTTGACATCGAATAAAATGAAAATAAAACATACTTTTTCTGGGCGTTTCGATAAGAAACATTAAAAAAACATTTTGATACTGTCGCTGGTTAGATTAACGAGAGATGCAGAAGTCGGCTTTCTTCAGGCGATTACAAACTCAGCGTTTCAAACTGAATACCGTCCATGCATGATTACAGCCCTCGCATTCGCACAAGCCTCTTGGTTGGCGACAGATTTGAGTTTCATTTTTAGCGGAGCTCATCAGTAGTGCATATCCTCGTCCATACCGGAATGTAAATTTCACTCTTCGTATTTGTGAGACTGACCTGTTAACCAAAACGTCCTCAGCCTTGCTCATTGGCTTAATGAAGACAGTGGTTTCAATGCAATCGTGAAGTCCTGATCAAGAGTTATCCAATGCACCTAATAGACTGTCTCTATTCTACTTTCGAAAGTATCCGGAGGGCAGAACAACACACACGCAAGGCTGTGACTGGGTGTTTGGATATGGTAACTTGATCACGCATATTCCGAAGTTACTGGTGTTATGTTAATAGGGTAGTCGCATAATCACGAGGGCTGGTGTCAAAATTTTGCCTAGAAGGATAACGTGCATTGCTGGTGAGCTGTGGTAGGGACCAAACTCGGGTTTAGTGTTTCGGTACGAAGTGGGCCAGCCGAACGGCCTGTCTGAATGATTATGAGTGGTGTTCAATTTAAAATAATCGGAATTCCCGCACTTCGATCGACTTAAAAGAACTGTTCACCTCGGACAGTGTTGAGATGTATAGTTGTCTTTGGCATGTTCTTAAAAAGAATATGATGTGCACTCGTAAGACGCCCAATGGTGTGCTCATCATTTATCCGGTTCTACCGTTCTGCATGGTAAAAGAAATTTCGGTTAATATACGTATGCATCCTGGACAGAATTACATTACCACACACTAAGTTCGCATGTGGCAACAAGGGCTTTTTCTGCAGCGACAGTGCCCTAACACATGCAACACGCATCTCAAAGTGCTGATTTTGCTTCGAGGCTTTTCCAGATTATAATCGGTACTGAACACGTGAAATTTTCCGCAGCACTCATCCCAAGAATATATGAAAAGACAAAGATCTATTGTAGCAAAACGTCGTTCAGTAAAACATGATTTTTATCGTCCAACACGCACCTTCCCACGCCAGACGCGTGCTTGTGTTTATAAACGGAAATTCCAATCCACAACACAGTGGAGGTTTCCGCTTGAACGTCGTGTGCACTTCTGCCTGGTTTGTGTGTGTGGTTGACACTTTCTGCCGTAGGTTTTTTTACCCCCAATTCCTCGTTCGTAGGTCCAGTTTTACTGAGTGCTGGCTCATCTGGTGGTCCGTATTGTCTACAATCTACTCGCTGTGAGCTTTTGGACATACCTTACTGTCACTCTAACATCAAACCGGCCACCTTGGAAGTAACAGGTGAATCACAAGAGTAGAGGATTTCCTATTCCACTATCAAGAAGCTTCGTGTAGAGTGATAAATGGTCTACTTGGTCGAAAGCCATAGAAGAGCTTAGAAAAACATCAGCTGCCTTCTGTCTAATCATTCCGAGCACAAAGTAAATTAGAAACACACAAGGATCGGCATTGAAATCCATGTTGACTCACAGGCAGATCGAATGAACGGTTTACTTGGCCTTTGAGGCAACCAGTAATTTGTGGATCCAGTGCTATCACCGTGTTTAATGTTAAGTAACACTGTACACATCTTGCAAAAATGTTTAGAAGCTTGCTAACTCAGAAAGACCGATTAACAAGGGAGCGGATTAGTTTTGACAACTCCTCAACAGAACTCCTTGGTGTAGTACGATAGGCGAGATCAGGAACAAGCTGTGTGATGGGAAAAAGTTGTCTCATGACATATGTAGTGCTGGTACTGCATGTGTGAATTAGCCCTATTGAAATGGTAACAAACGAACCCGGTTATTAGCGTCTTCTCTGTTCGAGAGAAGGCGTGACGAAGTCCGATGACGAGTGTTATAGTGTTGTGGAACAGTTTTGTATTGATACAAGTTTTGTTAGTCACCTGTAGCTGGTACTGACGTGTATAGGTCCGCACAACTATTGTCACTTGACTACGGACAACACAGTTCACATTGAACGTATTTCTAATTCTATTCAGCTGATACGTGTTACATTCTTGTTTCTTTACTGTCTTGTGCCATGGAGTTTTACTCTGGGTCTCCTCGATTGTCTGATTGAAAAATACTTGTCAATGAATCTAGTGGTACTGTCCACAACAAATTACCAGTGATCACTAAGTAATGGATACGATGAGATATCCGGCGAACATAAATGGCTAAATTTTGTGGTCAGGTTTATCCTGTTCGCTGTGTACAGTTCTTCGTGAAGTTTCGAGGTTGAGGAGTGTGTCAACCTCATTTATTAACTCAAAATGATGACCCCATGGTCATAGTGACAAACAGAGATACTGATCCGGAGGCCATTCTTGATATACCTCAGGTTAGGATTTAACCTTGTCCTTGATGTTTTCGAGCGACTGTCCACCACACGACCCCTCTGATATTTTCCGTTAAGTGAAAATTCATAACCTCACTGTGGAACTCATAAACAAATGATGCACGTTTAGAATGAACCTCGCTGATGTCGGAGTCAATCTCATGGTAATTGTATCACCCACGGTTAGAATTTGTGCGAATTCTGAACAGGCAAGCCTGTCTGCAGTGTATACTTATTGATTACTAGCACTTCTGACTCCAAAAATAAATCCACTGGGTTTAAATGGAACGTAGCCATTAGCGATAACTGGTAGGTTTTTCATTCGTTTCACGGTATATAAGTCTGCGTTAAATACATTCAAGCTTGTCCTCCCAACATGACTGTTTTTGATGAAGTGGCAATGTGATTAAGAAAGGAGTCTGATAAAGTTCTGTAGATAAAAACCGTTGACGGTTATTGTGGCCAGTCAACGCTAGTTTATCAGCGTTTTCTTAATAGCATAAGAGTATACAACTTTTCCAGCCTCGAAAGTTCACATAACTAAATCAATTCGGCTCCTCCATTAGTTATGCTATTAAATAAACTTTGCCGAAATTTCGTACATAAAAGCCTGAATTTGGGGAGACGAAGTCTCCAGTCTTTAATGGACAGTGAATGCACTTGATAATCATCCTCTAAAACTTGGCACCTCTA
Organism: Paragonimus heterotremus; assembly: GCA_013368495.1. Taxonomy (NCBI): domain Eukaryota; kingdom Metazoa; phylum Platyhelminthes; class Trematoda; order Plagiorchiida; family Troglotrematidae; genus Paragonimus; species Paragonimus heterotremus. The sequence continues at coordinate 32,403 of LUCH01002990.1, forward strand.
CTAACAAATGGTGGTCCCAGTGGCTGTTTCACTAAGTGAACACAATAAACCTTAGAAACTAATTAGTTCTAGTCCAGTCTGAGATCAGCTACAACAACCGAGAGGTCCCCTGAGAAGAACTGGTATCCAGTCGGCTACGGTGGATTCTTCATCGACAAAAATCTGAAGAACGTTCATATCTTCAAGAACAACAGAAAAAGAAGCACATGTATACTAACGTCGATGAATAGAAAATAAAACCTGTCGTTAAAGCACTAGTAGTCATTTTGTGTTGTCAGGTACATACCTGAAAAGGTTGATACCGAATTTCTGTCCAGCCTTCTACGACAGTTATACACAGAATCATGAATACAAACGGTAAGTCAATTTTTGTGGTTCAGATCAATAGGCCTGAATAAACTATGTGATTGTTGGTGACAACAACGAAACTGCGCAGCGTACACCAGCACTGTAACTGTTACTCAGAATGATACGCAGCACCACTGACTCAAAAACACGATTGTTATGAATAATAATTTGTACTGTCCTAACTAGAACTGCGTGGAATCACATACAACGTTTCGCGGTAATGTGAGCCAGTTAAACATTCCGTAACAACTTAAAGCCTCGGGTAGGTGCAATCGATCGTCCAATACATCACGCCAGTGCTTCAGAGGTCGTTATCACCTGAGACAGATCAATCACTATGAAAGTCTACGTGACCAGATGAGTATCACAACAAGTTACGGATAAATAATTACGCACAAAAATACGTTATAGTGCAGTGAGGAGAGGTCGTAATATACTGCTCACATCACTGCTATTCAGTAGCGGGGTCAGACCGTCGGTTTTGGCATTGAAGTGGTCACATGAAAAATACAAGAAGAAACGTCGGAGTGCAGCGTCACATTAAACTGTTCTTGGCACGTAAGGGAACGTAAAGAAACTGAGCATTGAAGTCTGTGGCAACCGTGACGGTCTGGTCTCAGTACCGCATGCAGATGAGTGTTTTTGTTTCGTGTCCTGTTTGAATACCTAGCCCGTGTTAGTTTCCTAAATAAACAACCTTTTGGCTGTTCGTGTTCTTGGCTCACAACAATTGGTGCCGTGACGAGGATTGGGAGATGAAGATCCCATGACCGCAGCCATTCGAGGATGGGGACGTCCGAAGCTTCTTGGAAGACTTCGAGGATGTGGCAGAGACGGTCGGAGTCAAGATCAACCGGGCGAAGCTGGCGTCCCTGCTGATGCTGCTCAAGGGCAGGGCGAGGGCGGTTCTGGAGGCGGCTCGAAAGGGCCCCGCGAAGCTGGAGTGGGCCGCCGCGAAAAAGGCGCTAGTCGTCGGGTTCGGCAGCCCAGCCGATTGCCTGGAGGTAATGCAGCAGTTCAAGGACGCCTGGCTTGGACCAGGAGGCGCCATTCTTGTCACTGCGGGCAGCGTTGTCAAGAGCCTTGCCACATTTGGACCAGGATTCGGAACAACGCATGCCGACATATCAGTTCTTGGAGGGAATGCCACTAACAGTGAGGGATAAGCTCAGGGTGGCTCTCATCGCACATCCGGTGACGTTGGAACAGCTGGCTGATGCGGCTCAACAGTTACTGGCAGACAACTCCCCACCAGTCAGCGAGTTGCAGACAAGTGAACCAAATGAACTGGATGACCTGTGAACCGCAGTGGAAAAGTTGACTCAAAAAGTGGCCGCTTTGAAGATGAGGAAGGAGGACGAGAACCGTGGCGACGTCTGTTATCGATGCGGAAGACGTGGACACTGGCGAAGATTTTGCCCGCGCTGCGAGAAAAAGTCTTATGTGACTGAACGTTTTGCCGATTGATTTTGTCTGGGAAGAGTGATCCGATAATAGGGGCGGTTGATACGACAGCAGTTCAAGCTAGAATAGAAATCAATGGTAGTTCAGAGTGCTGTTTGGTTGACATTGGGGCGGTGATTTCATTGATTAGACTGATGCCGAAAGAAACTGTTCAGCCATGTGCGATGGTCTTTCGAACAGTCGGTGGGTATACAATCAGAATTACCGGCGTTGCGGAGTATGATGTCGGAATCGATGGTCACGTAGTCAAGCAACCGTTCCTCATTTCCCCCGACGCACGTCAGACTATATTGGGGGCGGATTTTCTTGAACGCGTTGAGCCTATGATTGATTTGAAGCATGGTAAACTCGTAACAGAATGTGGCGTTGTTACGTTAGCGAGAAAGCGCAAATCTCAGCTTGGACAAGTTGAAGCGAGCGCGCCTGGAACAATACCAGCTTGTGACAACCGCTTGCTGAATGAAGTGATATGTAAATTCCAAAAGTTGTTCACCACGGATCAAGACCCACATGGTTATTGTGACTGGATTGAACATGAAATCTCCATTGAATCAGGATGGTTTCGATCATCCAAGCCCAGAAGAACTTCGGTTCACCTGTAGCCGGAAATTGAGCGACAAGTGAAGGACATGCTGAAAGAGGGAGTCACTGATGAAGCTGATAGCCTGTTCACTTCTCCCGTCTTGTTGGTGAGGAAGCCAGTGGTAAAGTTCGATTTTGTGTCGACCTTAGACGAGTCAACGAGATTACAGTCAACAAAGTAGTGGCGATCCCAGTGGTGGCAGAAATTTTCGGTAAGCTACAGAACGCCAGGATATTTACCTGCGGTCTGGATATTGGCAGGTTCCAATCAAGCAATCGGACCGAGATAAAACAACATTCACAGTGGGAGAAGAGCAATATCGCTTCCAACGTATGCCGTTCGGATTGGTAGGCACTCCTTTCACTTTCAGACGACTGATGTTGAAGGTGCTAGATGGAGTAAACAATACGGTGGTCTACGGAGACGATATGGTCATCTACAGCACGAATGAGACGGAACGTACCGGGCACGTTTCAGCTGTGTTGTAGAAGACTGAACAAGCCGGCCTATGAATCAACAGTTCAAAGTCTCAACTGACGAAACGAACAGTAGTACTACTCGGTCACAAGGTCAGTCGGAGTAAGAATCAACCACTGCCCGGGGGACCGCTGACGATCGAAGCCAGTCGGGTGCCAGCATTGAGGAGGACGTTGCGACAGTATCTCAGCCGCATCGTGTTCTACAGCCGTCTCATCAAAAACTTCAATGAACCCGCGAGTCCGCTATACAAAATTTTGAAGAAGAATTGTCGACTTCACTGGAAAGATAAGGCCAATCATGCGTTTGTCGAGATCCAACAATTGATGTAGAAGGGACAATTGACCCTGAAGTTGTCAGTGACTGGACAGAGCTTCATTGTCACGACGAATACTAGCGATGTAGAACTCGGAGCTGCACTGAAGCAGGAAGGTGGTGTTGTGGAATACGCCTGTCGGGTATTAATTCCTGCTGAACGGACCTACTCAATTACCGAGAAGATGAGTTTGGTGATCGTATGGGCAGTGCAAAAATGGAGGCCGTTCTCGCTCAACCGACGTTTCCGGGCGGAGACCGACCACAAATCGTTAGAGTGGATTAAACCGGTGGGAAACCCCAGAGGGTAGCTGGCTCGTTGAACGTTACGATTAGAAGAGTACGACTTCACAATTCGCCATATAGCTGGAAGAGAGAATCATGTTCCAGATTTGCTTTCCCGAACGGAACACGTGGATGAAGTTCACAAGGACGTGATCGGAGTTAATAGTATTGAACTGGAGAGCGATACCGGAAAGTTGCAAACGGCGCAGAGGATGAAAAGGGCAATGCGGGATGTGACTGCTCACTTCCTGTCTGAAGCGCAACCGCCAGAAGACAAGGGGAATCCGGAGGTGAAAGTTTTCAGAATGCACTGGTCGGAAATGCGGTTGAATAGTGCCGGAATTTTAATGTGCCAATCGCGGGAGGGAATAAGCGTGTCTGTTATATCGACGGAGTTGAGAGCGACAATTGTGAAGGAATGTCATCAGCTGAACCATACGGGATTTCATCGAACTGACGAAATGGTGAAGCAAAGGGCATACTGACCGGAAATGAAGGATGATGTCAACACTTATGTATGGGCATGCCAATAATGTCAGTTGCTGAAGAACACTAACCATTCCAGTCAGTATCCCACACAACCAATTTCGGTCAGTAAAACTGGAAAATAATGGTCGGTGGATGTGATGGACCGCTTCCCAATAACCACGTCCGGAAATCAGTACACCATAGTCATGACTGAACATTTCACAAGATGGATAGAAGCAGCCGTTATACCCGATCAGCGTGCAAACACTGTGTGCAGAGCGGTAATGGAACACATCGTTGCAGATCATGGAATACCGCGAAGTATATTGACTAATCATGGTCCCTGCTTCGAAAATGAGGAGTTTCCGATCTGCTTGGAGCGTTTAGGAGGCAAGAGAATTCGCACAACACCATACCACCCTCAATCGATTTGATTGACGGAATGAGACAATCGCACAATCAAGGAATGGTTGGCGGCGAAAGGAGGAATCTGGGATGAAACGCTACCATTGATTCTGTTGACCCACCACTGTTCGCCTCAAGGGACAACGAAGAAATCGCCGTTCGAGCTCACGTACGGGCGCGTGCCACGCCTGCCAGTCGATCGGGAACTTGGTTTGTGGGGAAATCGACGGATGAGCATACGTGAATTAGCAGAAGCTCAGACAGTGATCAACCAGAACTTGGCGAACGCACAAGAAATTTCTAAGGAGCAGTCAACCGCAACCGGTAGAGTCCAAATGCAAGAGGGCCAAGATCTAAAAAGTTCCTGGCGAAGTGGAGGGGACTGTATGTAGTAGTGGACCGCCGTGGTCCAGTGTATCTGACTGAGAATGAGAAGAATGAACATCGAGTTCACGGAAGCCAGCTTCGTAAATGTTATGACACTCCGATCAGAGTAGTATGCACACCAGGAGCATCGACGTCCCCGAGGCGGATACTCAGATCGTCGAGAGAACGAAGAGATCTTGGACGGATTTTACTGCAGCTGGAACAGTCTTTGCGGAAGAGGAGTGTAGTGAGGATGAGCGACCGTGTTATAATACTCACATCACTTCTATTCAATAGTGGGACCAGACCACAGATTCTGACATTGAAGTAGCCACAGAAAAAATACAAGAAGAAACATCAGAGTGCAGCATCGCATGAAGTGGTTCTTGGCACGTATGAGAACGTAAAGTAACTGAGCATAGGCGTCCGTGACAACCGAGACGGTCTGGGCCTGGTTCCGTACATAGATGACTGTTGTTTTGTAGTCATGTTGAAACGCAAAATCTGTGTTGCTTTCATGAATAAAAGAAACCCTTGCACCATCCACGTTCTTAGCTCACAACACTAGTTGTTCGCGATTGAGCCTATATACCCATTAATTAACCATTTCTCCAAATTGTTGAGGTTAGTAAACTTAGGGGCACATATGGGATCAACTTTTTCCACATATTGGAACAGAAGAATCATCGTATTATTATATATCGCCTCTCTTCTGCTGTTAACACTGTATTTTCGTACTATACCCGAGAAAGTAAGTCGAATGACAATAATGCCGGTTTTTCACTCGTTGGCACGTCATGGTGTGCAATTCCCGAGCCTTTTTACATGAACTTCATGCTGTATCGAACGGTTACAAAACCGTGTCCCATTAACTATCCATGATTTACTGTATTTCTCTCCTTTTTGCCCCGTTTCTCAAGTATGCTGGTCATTTTTGGGTCTGCATATTATATGTGACTAAGCTAAATCGCGACGGGCCCTAATTTGTGCACGTTTTTCAGACGAGGGTTAAAACCAAACTTGGATGTATTTTTGATATTGAATACAATTTTCAAACTGCCTCTTGGATGATGTCATGGTAATACGTTTTCCGTACCCGACTGATCACCATTCCTACACACTTAGATAACTAGTAATACGGCTTGGAATTGAGTAACAACACATGAAACCGCCACAATATGCCATAGTAATGGCAAGTGTGGAAGCGATGAAGCTGCTGAAGGAAAACATACTTCATCTTCATCTCTATGGTAATGTCTAGGGAATGAAACTCAGTCCAAGTGTTTAAAACTGCCCGCAGTAATTACATACTCAGCCTCAGTCAAATGTTGGAAACTGTCAACACATCAGTAGAAAACAATAACGGTCAATTTTGTATTTCTTCTCAACTACTGATGTCATGCAGTGTAGCACCCTGAATGAAAAGAATAAAGACGAAAGACTTTTACGAGGTATGTGTAGGGTTGTGTTAGGTACCTCTCTTGATAGAACGGACTTCCCACAACTGTATAGGAATCACTTTTTGGGACTCGCTAAATCCCATTACTTCCAAGGTTAAAAAGTGTGGAGGTTTTCCTGTCCCAAACCCGGATCGTTTATCTACTGACCTCAAGACAGTTTGCTAGACTGAATGAAGTCATTCGTGCCATTGATGATCTTTTTTGATGATCAGTTTCACACGTGAGAGGATAGTTTACAACCTTATTGGTTCAGTAACAGTGTGCACAAAGCTCGAGGAAAGCTACATGAAAAGCAATTTAAATGGGCGGAGACGGAGCTTTTTTTTCGTCGTACTGCCATAGATGCTGGTAATTGGGATCACGAGTTAAGCGGAACAAGGAAAAATGTAAACGGGCGTGATAACAGAGATAAGGTCTGCAACAAAATCGTTCTACTCACAATATTGCACTGAATCCGACAAACACGTTGTGTTCTTCCGGCCTACCAGATAAACCCAATGTCTTATTGAGAACTTCTGCAAAGGAAAAGCAAGTGAATTAACGGTTGTAATTAGGTGCATAACATTTCCAGCTAAAAGTGGAATATCGAAATTTTTTCAGGATCCATGTGCAACCCACACAGTTGTGCAAAAGTTTCAGGAGAAATCAACCGGGATATATGTGGTCATTGGGGAAACAGTGGGTCTAAACGTCGCTTTTGGTTACGTCCATCGTACAGTCTTACTGTCGTGGTAACTGCCACAACCACTGGTCACTTTAAGCAACATTTGCGTTTCCCGACTTATGCCGATTCGCTTTATCACTGGGATACTGACCACAATGTACGCTACCCAGATGGCCAGGATTGACTCAATAAATCAAACATTTAAATTGTCAGTAGCTATGCTTCGACAACTAGTTATCGGACAGCGCCAGGCTTAATTTGTTCTAGAATGCCATTAAGATACGGAGATTGGTGCGATTTAGACGGCTGGGATGACAAGACCTTTGAGACTTTTATCAGAAGATTGATTTACTGCTGTCGATACTCCGAGCTTTCCATTTAGTTGTCGTGGTGTGAACGTCGATTAGCCAGTGGAAATAATCTGGTAGTAAAACCAGCCCCCACTCTCTTGTGAGTCAAAGCTGAGCTTAAAATCCTATTTGGTCACCTGGTCTCTGTACCTCTGCAGTATTACAAACTTTGTTGAAGTGTATATACAGAGGAGGGAGAGTGATGTGGCTGGTACAATTTTCGAACCGATAGATTTCCTTCACAATCCGTTACCGCAGCCAGTCCTCTAAGCCAGATACACTGGCTACACTGATGAGGAACATGTGTACAGAAAGAATTTGGTTAGCTAAAAACAGAGAGAAGAATGAAAAAAAATGTAGATCTCACGTTCACAAATCTGCTGCATACTACTTCCAGATTGTCGTAAGTTAACTCAAACCAATCCGAAGAAGTGGTCAGTTGGTATCACTTGAGTATGTTTGTTAGATTTAAAACAAACTGGATAAATTGTAAAAAGATGGACAGTACGTAACTTCAGTTTTATTAAACATCAGCCTATTTTTTACGTGACTAAGTTCACTTGTTGTGTTAACGATCTACTCAACGCTTTACACACTCCTCTCGCCCATAAGCAAACCATTTTCAGGTGATCATATACCTTGCTCAGTACATGACTCGAATACATTTGCTCCTGGAATGTGTAAGAGAGACCATCGTCTCAGATGGTAACACACCTACCCACTGTTTCACCATGGTGGCTCATTCAAGCTGAACGAGGAGCTATAAGGATGATGACCTGGTTGCAATGATGGCTGGATATATAATTAGGATATATAAAAACGAAATTTGTCTGAGAAGTTCGGGGTATGTCACAGAGTACAATCGCTTGCTTACTGATTCCGAAGACATTAAAAATACTGCGATTAACTAGCTTTCACACAAAAACATTAGTAATGCCTTAACGTCATGAGGAAAATGGAAACAGAAGAGTTTCGAAGAGCAGCTAGTGTAGTACACAAAATGGGGCAGATAATTTCCCTTGATTCTCAGTGATGGATACACCCAAGTCCAAAATGAGTACTTTCAAGAAAATGCACTGTTACTTCTATAAGTCAGGTGAATCCGATATCAGTTTACTTGAATCTGACTACAAGACAGCTCAACACCATAGCAACTCGAGTGAAGTAACCAATCCTGAGACGTTGACCTGAGTGTAAGATCAGCTATCAAGATAAGGGACGTGCGAGTTCCTTCCGGTTGATGAGACGCCGAAGCGTGGTTACCTAGCACAATGGAGTGAAATGTAAAACTAAATCAAATGCACGTCTGGTTGTACTATATGCGGTAACCGACCAATCTGTGCACCAAGTTAACCATAATAAAAATCACGACTGGAAGTGAGAAGTTCCTTCACAGAAATAATCAACAGTCCATAAATTCATATGGTAGTTTAAACTAGTGCTTTTTATTGAAACAACTTGGCAGTGACAGTTGATACTAATTCTTTGAGCTCCTGTGCGATCGCAGATTTTGTTGGCTGCGCATTTTTTTCTTAGACCTAGTTCGAAATACGCCGTTTCACTTTCGTCTGTAGATAGGGTTCGATTCCGTTAGTGAAGGTGGATTCATAACCTCTTTTGTAATTGTGAATGTTGACGTTGTTAGATTCATGTGTTGAAAGTTTCACCAATCGTGTTGACATACAGCTGGTGCATTACCGAGGCACCAGTGGGGCTACAACTTAAGTAGAAGATACGAATTTAGTAAATCCGTGTGAGGCAAGACACCAGAGTCACCACCCTCGAACAGAACTAGTCGGACCAATCTCTACATTGGAGCCGTTTAATGACATTTTGCATCTCGTTTTCTTCTAACAAACACGTGATTTTGTATGTCGCGACGATGGCTAGCTTAACTAGAGTTGATTTATCTCATACTGCTTTTGACTTCATACGAGGTCCGGCGACACTAGTATACGTTTAATTCATTTTACAACGAGTTCAGTTATTCGAATATCCAGTTGGCATGTTGTACGAGTCAAACAACATAAAATTGACACATATCAGAAGCAGCCTATTTTTAATGTGTCAGCAAAATAGCAGCAAGGTCGTTTTTGCGATCTATCGCCTAAGTCTTAGCGAGTGGGACCGTTCTCCTGTGATTGATAAAGCAACGAAACTGGTGACACTTTTGCCTTTAGGTAAGTTCAACACTGTGGCCAAACTTGACAGAGACTGTCTGCATTAACCAGGCGCTATATGGTTTCATAAAACCAACGCTGTAATCGACACATCCCCATTGTCACTAGCTTGACGTCGCTACGCTCGTTTGTCCAAAGGAAGTGCAAATGCATAAAAATTGGATGCCGTCGTCACCCGATACTTTGATAGGAGCAAGCACACATGATTTCAATACTGTGAATATACCCAGTTTAGTCATGAGAAGAAACGCATGGCAAACGAGCTTGTTTGCTACGCGTTTCTACACATGATTTCGTTAGTGCGGCAACAAAAGTATCAGTGCCATGGCGATATGAGTGGTTGGTCATTTGCGACCGGTAGTAGTGGGCGCAGGCTTCAGAAACAGCAGATAAGAGCAAACAACTAACAATGCCGATGACAAGCTGCTTGTCAGACGAAGGTGTTCAAGTTGTATACACTTAGCACCTGGCTTACCAGCTTGCTCAGCGGAACTCAGACAGCTGGCTCATGACACTCACCCTCTCGACTCATAAGAAGACTTGGTCATCAGTTGACATAAGAGAGAATGAACACAGCGTCCCTGTTTACTGTATTTACTGAGTCGAATCCGTCTGAAGCTGCATAAACGTTTTACAATTCTGCTTAATCTGACTTTGCTGTTAAACACCGTCACCAAGTAGGTTGTTTCCTCTGAGACGTGTGGTGCACTGGGGCTCTAACAAGTACTGCGGAGTAGAGACACAATCTTCGATCGGATCACTTAGTGTTTCTTTGTGTGCAACTCCCCTCCCCCGGTGACAAGGAGCCTGTAGTAATCTGTTATAACCCGTGTGACCAATGGGATAGAAAAAGCTAGCACGCGAGTGTACGATATATGAATGACGAACACGAAGTGCGGAAAGTAATGATACCCAAAAGCCCGGAAAAACACAGGATACCTCGACCTTTAGCCGACAGTGCGTTTACACTCAAACTAAATTCGATACAACAGACCATCATATGCGTATATATACATATGTAATGTAATATACAAGCCGGACGTTTATATTCTGACTGCCTGTAGCATTTGCAGACCAACTTTAGGACGACGTGGATACACCGGGGGACAACGTTCTTCCGAAGTAAGAGTTCTAGCAACAATCACAAACAAAAACCAAGACGGCGCCAACAACACAGCGGCACGCTCTGTCAAACAGTTCGAATTCAATCTGTGCGCGCTCGCTGGTTTCGACTGCACATCACCATATATATATATATATATATATATATATATATATATATAATGTTTGAGCTTGAAGAATCGAAGTTTGATTGGTCAAGCATTAGAAAAATCGGTCAATCAGAAAACGATGAAAAGACATACCCCAAAGCTGGGTTTCAGCACGTTATTACGCGAAAAGGTAAACTTTATAGTCACAAAATACTTCTCGAATCAACGTCGGAAAATCAACCATTTTGAAAAAAGCAAACTATTCTAATATAATCTTAAACAGCTTCCTAGAAAAAAAGCACATTTGTGATTCCCTTGTTGTGGACCAGTTTAATATTCTGATGATTATCTGGACATTACAGTCTCAGTTGGATTGACAAACCAGATTCCCAACTTCTTTTTCGAGGTAAGGCGTGGATACATGTTAACATTGTTAATTAGCATCGTGAGGAGCAGAACGTTTCTTTATTTGACCTGAGTCTCGTAAACCAAAGCCAATGAGTAGACCGAGTAGATAGAACTTCGATTAAGTCCGTCACTACTTTCAGCTACTAATGGAAAAGTTTCTCGTCCGTTACTTTAACAAAGCTGATAATAGCAGCCAAACACTCATTTTGGTTCACCTTTTCTTGAATCCGAACCAGCTGATCAGAGCTACCGTGCATTTTTTGACGCTACTCCTAAAGCGGGAGACTTATTCACACGATGCAAAATGACCATTCTGTTGTCTTACCCTGCTATCCTGTCGAATACACCATCTTCTTTGTGAACATTCCGAACTATTCATAAGGCACAAAAACCCACAGAAGGTCCGAAAGCTTTTCACACTGGTAGAACCAAGTGTAGGTGAATGGCCTGTTAATACGCTCTGCTAGAATATAGAAAAGGTCTTACTAAAAACACGCGCACCTAAGAACTTTACATTCATCTGCATATGCCGGCAAACAAAAATAGGCTGTCTGTGTTTCTTCTGCTACTAATGGGAAGGAGACATCATGTACCTCCCCCCAAGTAGATGCGGAGTTATTCAACAAGTACTACTCAGTTGTCAACATTATTGTATCACCGATTTGGCGCCCTATGTTACCATCAGCCACCATGTTGATAGTAGACAGCAATGTATTTGATGTGAGAGTTTCCTATGAAAGGCTAACCGATGTAGAGTGGTGAATCCAGTGAAAGCACACCTTACTATCCTCATTCTGGTGGAAACCATTTAAAAACTAAACAACTGGGTATTCTGAACCCTCTTTCTGCTCAAGACAGGAGCAGTAACTGCAGTTACTTCCATTTTCAAAATGAACGATCATCATCCGGTTGCTACTTGTCTACCAATCAGCCTGGCGTTTGATGTAAGACAATGGAGCGTTTATCAAAGTGAGGCGTACTCAGACACTTCCCACTAAACGATCGTTTCTTCTGTACTCTGTAAGGTTTCTTTTCTAGTCGAACATGCCTAACCGGTATGATTATACTTGTGGATAGTCAAACAGAGGCCAGAGACAACTGTATTATTCTAAACGTTGCCTTCTGTTATTTTTCCGGGGTCTTCAACAGCATTCTACACAAACAATCTGAAAGCCCACAGTATCCAAAGTGAGTCGCTGCTACTGCATACATCTTTCATAAACAGCAAAACTTCGGAGTCAAAACAAGATTAGACCGCTCTTCTCCCTATTCAGCAATCGCAAAGGTCCTCTAAAAGTGCTTGATTGATCATCCGCTATTTAGTAATAAAAACAGATGACCTTCCGGACCTTTGGCAACGGTCGTCTTTTTACTGGTGACTCCAAGGCACGGAAACCAGTTATACTGGTGTAGTGAGGATGAGCGATCGTAATATACCACTCACACGACTGCTATTCAGTATTGGACGCCAGATAATCGTTTTTGACATCGAAGTAGCCGCAAGAAAAATACGACAAGATACATCGGAGTGCAGCATCGCATAAAATGGTTCTTCCTACGTAAAGGAACTGAGCATAGGCGTCTGTGACAACCGAGACGGTCTGGGCCCAATGCCGTATGAAAATGTGTTCTTGTTTGTGGTCCTGTTTAAGCGGTTAACTCATGTGGCTTTCTTGAATAAATAACCTTTGTGCCATCCGCGTTCTTGGCTCACAACACTAGTACGTTACAAAGTGGTTCTGACAGTATGAAACTTTGGGCAGACAGATAGAAGTTCCCATCCAGCAAGAGGAAGTGTTAAATGAGACCCAACTGTGAAAAGTCAGGGCTTCGGCTGGATTCGAACCAGCGGCAGAAACACCATGCCTCCACTCGGCAAGCCCTCTTCCAGCTGAGCTACGAAACCACGCCAGAAGCTTGGAAATTTCACATTTGAACTCGGCTATCCACCCGTCCCACTGTCTCATATGGAATCCATCAAATGATTTAGAGGATCGACTGTCCTGAAAGGATTTCTCGAACAGTTCACGCTGGGATCCACCGACGCCACTGTTGAGGAGATGTGCCTAAAATTCTGTCAATAAACGTCTCCATGGTGTGTAGTGAATAATGTGCAGTAGATGTTTCGAAAGCTGATTTTATAAAAGACCTAAACTTCTGGATGTCGTCTAGCTTATCCTTCTCGTATCATCATGAGGAGACCGATGAAAGGAGATTTGAAGCACAGGAAGAAAAATGAATCTTCTCCCAAACAGATAATAAGAAGCTTCGAGAAGTTTACGGAGTTTAAAAGAGACCGTTGTTTTGGCGTTCCAGTGAGATCATGCATACAAGCATAAAAGCAAAGTATACTCGTCATTGAGCGTATTCGCCAGATAGTTATTATACTGAACACGGGCCTGAACCACGTTTCGTGTCTGTCAAAGCTTGAGATTCCCGATTTGCATCCATTTGAATACTAAAGATTCCGATATGACCTGAGTCATACATACTTCTACAGCGTAGGGTTTTCAGAGCAGTTCTTTACTCTAGTGGCTGTTAGCGAATGGCAAGTGCACGACAAGAAGATTGCATGTTCCCACTTCATGTCTTCATCAGCAACATATCTATCCTAACAGAGTTATCAGTCACTACAAAGGCCATCTATTCAAGGTTGTTAGGTCTACTACTAAGGATTGTTTCAGAAAAGTTATCAGATTCCTGTTCACCTAAAATATGATTAGAAGTACTGCGCTCTCGCTACTGACTATACTTATCAAAAGTATCGTAACAGTGTGTTATTACTGATTAACGGGAAGGTCCAGAAACGCCTACCGAGTGCCAGAAGGACAAACTGTTTGAATTCGAGTTATATGAATCCTTAGTTTTTTTACCTATGTACAAGATATTGAAGATCTCTGACCATCGTATAGTCGTGTAGTCATTCATAGCACCTGCAGAAACGCGCTGCACACCTTTATGTAATCGATGTGATAGGGCACGCGTAGGTGGATTTTTCAGATGGACAGTGTTTCTATGACTTATAAGAAGTTGACAGCAGCGTGAATCAGCTATATTGGGGTGAAACAGAAAAAGAAACTGAATAGCACAGCGTCCAATTCATTCGAGTACAAGACTGTCTATGCAACTATTTAAAACGATATCCATTTGTTTAGGAATGTAGTTCTAAGAAATACGTACTATGTGGGCAGTTAAACTAAAGAACGGCAGAGTGAAAACAGACTGACCAACACAGACGTATACAGCGGGGAATGGGGCGAAAAATTTGAAACTAGTGTACAAGCTAATTCATTGTCGAAAATGACCATTGTTTGATAGAAGTACCCAACGAGACCATTATGTTAACAGCTCTTCTAGTTGGAGGTTGCAAAGATCATCGGCTGGATGAATACTTCTGTCGTTTTTCATCGTTCCTAGTCCGACGCTGCAGACGAGAAGATCCTCTGAAGTGCACCGAACGATTCAACTGACACACTGCACATATTATTGGCCCGGGTGAAATTTCGATTGTCCAAAATAATCTAGTAGAAATGATAATTTTAGAAGATACCCAGTTGCGAAATTTCTCGACTTCAGCTGGATACGAAACAGTGACAGAAACAGCATGCCAAGACTCGACAAGCGATCTTTCAGCTGAGCTACAAAGCTATTTTAGGTTCATTCAATACTAGAATTACAAATCGTTGTTTAGCAACTCTGAACTGAGGATGCGCTTAATTATGGCTAACGTTTAAGGTCACTCAGTGCAGATATACACATGATTCATTGGAAATTTACAGATTACACGAAGCTAGAAAACTTATGTATATATGAATGTGTACCGAACTGATTGAAAATAAAAGACAAGTAAGAGATTGCTTCAGTCTCAGAAGGTCAGCAGTAGAAAGACTGCGAAAGAGAAAGTCGGAGAACAGTGGGGGAAATAGAAACTCAGTTACTGTCCATCAAACATGTAACAATCGCATTGCAAGTATACAGCAGAAAGCAGCTGACTAGCATCAACAGTGAGATGATAAGAGTATCTTCACATGATTGCAGTGATCCGGATGGCCAAGTTATCTGAACACTCGGTTTGGTGTCTCGAATATGTGTATCAAGTCTGCATTTGAATTCGGTTAACGATTATGACATTAAGATTGACTGTAGTAAGTTGATTTGGATTGGGAACGCCAGAACAATAAAGTGTTCCTTGCAAGTACATGACCAATTTACTTTTGTAGCCTTACCGAGTTAACCTCGAGGTGGTTATTTTCACTGTACTAAAGGGATGTCGAAGTTGACGGGGGATTCTATGTGATATCACCTGGTTTCTTTCGATAGAAAAGTAGCGCACTGAGAACTACCCAAGTGTGTGTAACCAACGTGATTAGAATAGAAAACTTAGCGTCGTAATCCGTTTTGCAGCCCTAACTCGTAATTTCACAATAAAATTAACGTCCCCTACGTAATAAGGACGTCAGATTTGAATATTTGGCTGAATGTGGGGGCACACAAACAAACTGGATACAGTAGTAATGCAGTGTGATTGGAACCGTCCAAATAGCCTGGTGAGAAACTGAAATACCGAGTTAGCAGTCTTGACTACCAAGGCACTGTTGGGAGACAAAATGTCATTTGAGCCAGTCGTGACCAAGTCGCACTCGCGTGTAATGATACCCAGTTTTTCGCCTTCTAAATAATACACTGAGCTACCTCAGTGATATGGATGCATCACTTCACATTTAGGTGTGTTAAATAAGAACTGGTGATTTATGACCCAGAGGTGTAATTCGGCAACACCATTCCGTAACCTCTCGCTTTCAGTCACTTTGTCTATCATGTGTCGATTTTTAGCGGCAAGCTGTAAGAGATTTCGGATATAAATTAAGGGAATCCTGTGGTTCTCCTCAAATCGTTCAGTAACCAATCGGAAAACCCGCGTTTACTTTGATAATGCACTGTCCTCACACGCTAGGCTTTCTTCTACCATTCACTGCACATAGACCTTCATAGCTTAGTGTGACAGTGCTGACTCCTCCTGTTTTATCTTGATGCTAGCTTTTGCAAATCGCGATGCTAAATACATGATTGATAACAGACGATAAAGAACTCAAGTGCTAAACTGACTGAACTAAAATCAACCATTTTGTTCGTATGTCAGCTGATTGGCCAGTCTAAACATACCACGTGTGTCAAGGGATTGGGGCACCACGTGTTTATATGCGTGTTTATTGATCGGCACTTTTAAACGACGTCTGCAAAACATCACCACAGTCATGTAAACAGCCAGCATGAAAAACTATGGTCAAAAAGCGTGTACACAAAACAGCAACCGCATTCATTGTTGGCGGAATTTTCATTCTACTCGGTTCTACGTTTCTCATTTTCGGAGCCATCGCATGGGGATTGGTAGATGTGTCCCGACTGGGGTAAGTTCTCCGTTTGTCCAATCAGCATACAACATGGCATAGTTTCACTACATTTTATCAGAATGATGAAAACACTCCGTAAGCAAGCCAAAATATTCATCATCTTCATCACGACAATTTACAGTAAACTTGTTAAAGTTTTAGGCGTATCTTCCACGATCATTGGAACTATCCTACTGATTCTGGGTCTCAGTCTTTGTACACTCACACCGGTAGGTTCGTAAACAAAACTTCTATTCTCATTTCTTAGCAGTTTCTATTACACCGCGTTGGAAAAAGGTAAATCGGCATTATGGTTCACAGTTATTGTGCTTATGTTTGAAATCTTTTTAGTCAACAGCATGCATGTCAGAATTAATTAATTAATTTCAATCCATTAACAGTATAATCAACTAGGTGTGGCTAGTTTGTCTAATTATCTGGAAACTGATATGAATCACTGGCTACGAGTTTTCTTTCTCTCAGCAAATCAAGGAAGATAAGCCTTTTTTGGTAGTGAAGCAACGGGTTATTTGTACAGTTTGGACTGAAAATCTACTCCAAGATTCTGAAGTTGCTCAAAAACGAGTGCTAGCTAGCTAGCTTGTAATATCTACACTAAGACAACTGAGGGGTGTAGTTGATTCGGAATCAAAAGGCTACACAACAATCAACAAGATTCGCTTACAAGACTCAGTAATCCAAAAGTACAACTTAATTGACCATTGAATCAGATGATACGCTTGTGTGGCTCCAAGTATCCATAGCAGTAGTTTCCCAACTTATTCACATAAATCGAATAGGTGCTCACTTCTTGAGTACTATGCCATGATGTCGCTGAATGTTCCTTCTTCAGCATTTTGACGGAGAGGTAGAATAAAACGTATTTGCAAAATCCACGTCATTGGATCCGATTAGCTAGCATCAGCTACATGGTTCACAACGTAGTCAACCATGAGATGAGCAGGACATTCGGATTATAACTTACTGCTGACATCTCGTCAAAACCATGTACGCACCACTTGATCGAAAACTCCTCTGAACGGACTAAGCATGACGGATAAAATACATAGTGGAAATATTGTGAGCCAAGAACACGGATGGTGCAGGGGTTATCCATTCAGGAAAGCAACACACAGGTTATGCGTTTCAAAAGGACAAATAAAAACACCTATCTGCGTGCGGTACTAGGCCAAGACGGTCACGGTTGTCGCACACCTCAATTTTCAGTTCTCTTACGTTCCTTTACTTACTAAGAACCATTTCATGCGATGCTGCACTCAGATGTTTCAACTTGTATTTTTCCTGCGATTAAGTCACTGTCAGAATCTATGTTCTGGCCCCACGCTACTGAATAGCCGTGGTGTGCGTAGTATAGGACGATCGCTCCTCCTCACTACAGAAGTAGTGGTCATGTAGGTGTAATTACAGTGAACAAAAGGAACATTGGACATACATGGAGTGGTAGATTGCTTTTGCTCGCTCGGCTAGCCGGATCTTGCAATCACCTGTGTTATTTCTGCCTGTGATCGATGGGTCTGTTGACAAGAGATGAATGTACATGTGAAGATAGCGAGGTCTGAGTACTGGCACTTAGAATGTTTTTTTATTCGAAGAGGTTTGTATTGTTTAACCTGGAAAAATATCTACTTACCGAATGCACTCTATCGATTATTACCAGATTTAAAAAATACAACCAAGGAGTACGTTTACCTAGCAGTACAAACAGTCAACGCGTTAGGTCGGTTTATTGATTTTGGATCTATAATTAAGTTGCTGAAGTTTGTGAGTGAATCGGTGACAAGGTGACATTTTGTGGAATTTCCATGAAACGAAAGTGATTGTAAACATTTACTTTTCAATTTAATAATAATTTTCCTTAATAGTAGCTATGGTCTGGGTTTTGTACACCATAGCTTTTCACAAACTGTCTAAGAACTGAGGTAATTACCTTAATACCTGAATTGGAAATCTACATAACCATAACTGTGCTAAAAGTAAGGTTGCAGTAAGTTAGCACTAGATCTATCATTAGCAATCACTAGGTCTCGTCGAATACTTTACGACATTGAATGGCCAAATTCCAATCAAAGTCTTTCATCAGAAATTGATTTAGTAAGTTTGAATGAGGATGCTTGGCTGGCGAAAACAGGGTCGGCAGTATCCTGTTCGGATTAGCACGTCACAGTGACCGGAGCCAAAGGACACCTGTGCTTACCCGTCATCACGAGTGACTTGCGCCGCACCACTTGAAGTTCCACCCATACACCACGTATCCAGTGTAAACCCAAATGAATAAGACCAGTAGGTGTGTGAATGAGGCCTTCGTATCCAGGCCGCCAATGCTGATTAGCCAATTTACGGGCTAGCTCCAAATTGAAAACTCCTATCTCTTGAGAAATAAACAGAGAGAGATTCCAATGGTAAGGTCTAAACTGGGGAGGAAAATATTGAAAATATAATGCAACAGATATTCTAGTACATGTTAGTGAACTCCAGAAAAGATATGGAGGAAAAGCAAAATGCAAGATTGGAATAGAATAAAACAGACAAAATATTCACCATATAGTACACCAGCAAAATCAAAGAAAGGGAAAGGTAGAAGGCTACAGACATCCAGGTTTCTGAAAATGGGAGTGGTTTAGCTCCAAACGACGGCAGTCCTTGGCTGATATGAACAAGAAAAAAACTGAATACAACTGATATAACCTACATGACTCTAACGTACTCGTTGTCTCTCGGCTGACGGTGTACAGTGGGTATGCTGATGACCTACTAATCTCAGACGATCAGAGCCTTCGCGGCTACACACATCGCAACGCCACATAGTCATGTTACCAGGGTCTATGGTACCGAAGGTTCTCTTGCATACCGCACGCTTCTGATCATGGTCGCGCAATAATCATATTTCTCCAGACGGCCAGATTCAACACTAACTGTTCGTAACACCTAAAGTTAATGTTACAACGCGAAAGACTTACCTGGGTAACATCCTGGTATCTCCGTTTTGATCATCAGAATTCCGCTTGCTTGAGATCAGTTGTCCATGCAGCAGCTACTTCGCAATACGGTCATCGTCCATCCAACAAACGTGACCCAGCCAACGAAGCTCATTCAACATCAGCAGAGCTTCCAGTCCGTCCATGCCTGTTGGCCACAATGCCCCAGTGTTCGGAATCATGTCCGACCAACGAATACCCAAGATGAGCCTCAGACATTGCACATCGAAATGACTCAGATAGCACACATTACGCTGGTACGATGCTCACATTTTTCTGCCATACGGTAGTATAGACATCATCACTGAGAGGTAGACAGAACTTACTTACCATCTTCAAGCTGTGGTTCTTCCAGGCAGGTCTTTCAAGACTTTTGAAAGCTAGCCTTTGCCGCACGGGCTCGAAACTCGCGGTCCGCGAGCAAATTTGTGAACAAATTGCTACCCAAGTAGTAGAAGTCTGCGCAGCCGTCGATAACATCTCCACTGATGTGAATTTCAGACGCAGGTGGAGGGGCAGTGCGTCCGCCCGGAGAAGGTTGAAAGAATAAAAAACACATACAAGCGCGACCCGGAATGTTACGCTGTGGCGGCTTACCAGTAAGTGGAACAGCTTCCTCCCTTGAACGCTGGAGATAAATGAGGTATTTTATGTTTAACATGGTATATCCGTAATCCATTCCTATTAATCACCAAACTGAGTCAGTGTATTGGGCACATGAGTAAGTCACACCTTCCGGCTCATAAACGTCCTATGGACTAGCCGGAACTTTGCCCAAACATGGTCTTGATTTGCTCTCTTTATACTGATATTGTCAAGGCCGAGAGCAAACTGTTGGATATCGCTGGGCATGCTACTCATGATTCATAAGGGAGTGTATGCGTTATGTAGGGTGAGGGAGAGCGCACTGCATTGATTTAAGCCATGAAATGTGCTGACTCTTGGGAGTTAAGGCTCGACCTCTTCACCTACCAACCATACTGGCAATGAAGACGTTTAGGCTAGCAAGAAACCAGCTGTCATTTATCTTAGCGAAAAGGCATCTGAACACATAGGATGTGGGCGTAAGGAATATTGATGACACTCAAAACTGTTAATAAATGTGTATTAATGCATACAAATTAATTTGACGTTATGACGATGAAGACCGAAGTACATTACATGTCTTCACTGTCCTCGTGGACACCTCTTGAGTAATATTACAAGTTGAAGAGATGACACTACCTTGGTGGATGAAGTGATCGACATTCTCAAACGGCTTGTCTGCAATCACAAAAATAGTATGTCAACCCGGTCTTGTGACAGCACTTTATACCTTGAAAGTGCAAATTACATACCATTCAGAACGCTACATCATGTCGTTGGTCCAGAATGATCCGCACACTTCTCTGAAAAAGAAATGAATAAAGCAGTATAGTCCTCATACTCAGTATCACTCAGGTTATTACGTCTTAGAAATTGCATTCTAAGGTTCTCGAAACCTCCGAGTGCTCCTTTCAGAATGTAGTCCTTTACATAGTTGAAAAGGGAGTGAGAGATTGACCAATCCTGTCTTAGATCGCTTGAAGTAGAAAATGCTAGAGGTAGATGCCAATAAATGCGCATTCTGTGTTCACAGTGTACATACAACGACTTCAATAAATTGACATACTTCACTGAAACTCTTCCTTGATGAACAAGGCCCTATATAACATATCGGGTAATCAAGTCAAAAGCAGTTTGTGGGTCCAGAAGTACGACAATCGTTGACTGGTAAAAGCAGTATCGATATTTCATTGGCCCTGGAAAAGAAAAAAATATGCTCAATGAACCCACGAACAGGCTAAAAACCTGCCCGTTTTTCTCTTAGGTAGTTCGCTTCCTGTTTCAGAAGCCGCCTCAGTATGAGACACGTGAGCAGCCTGGACTCAACAGAGACAGGGCCAGTATCCCTAGGGTTTTGGCAAGGCTTCCTGGCATCATTTATGAAAATGAGAGCGACCATTAATAAACACCAGTCTTCGGTCTCCAATATGAAACAGAAAAGTGTGGTCAGCATGGACAACGGTCTCTCATCGTTTTGAAAAAAGGTACAGAAAAAATGCCCTAACGAGGGGTTTTATTACACTTTGTTACTTTAGACTTTAAAACCGTTACGTTTCCCGACGGAGAATCATCGGGAGTATCACAGTTGACGGCATGACTTATACCCTACACAGCTGGATGAGTTGGCTCAGACCAGTTGAACTGTTCGTCAAATTGCACGGCCCATCTTTCAGGTCGCTGCGACAAATTGTAAATTCGTGAACCGTGTTGTTCATATGTCTCACCATCATCTTATCGGTGGCCTGTCTTCATATAAGGTCGAAAACCTTCCTGTATTATTTAAAATCCTGCTGCAGCTTCGATTGCATTCACTGCGAGCAGCAGCGATAAGGATCAGACACCGACGCTCTATCTGCTGCGGTCTCGCGCTAAGCAATGCCTTTACTGCCAGGTACATCAGAATCTCAAACCATTGACAACTGAGAGGGTCCTCTTGAGGAAACTCTATGTATTGTGGCCTCGTAGATATGGCTTTTGAACCAGACTCAGGATGATAACTCTCTAGCCAACAAATTTTCGCGGCGTGAACTTTCGGGGACTTTAGGAAGTTATTGTGACTCTGAGAGACCAGTCAACTCATTTTCACTTCTTCCTGTGCTCCTATTTTTCTTTTCCTTTAAGTCAAGACAGCTAGTAAAGATTAATGCGGTCGTAATGTCCACATTCAGTCAAACGAACTCTGAGTCCCAGTCACCACTTTCACTGCCGTCGTCATAGTATTTTTCGGTCATTTGGATCATTAAACAGCGTAACGATGGATCGCTGAATTTTTGAATTTCCTAAGTGTGCTGTCTCGAAGTAAGTACTCATGAGACGATAAAAAAACGCCAAGCCCTAGTCATTCGCGAACAGGACTGCTGTTCACAATTCAAAAGGGTGCCAACTAACTGTACTGTTACACAAGACTTTTTGATAAGCGTGCTGAGCTTTGCGCTCCATGACTTCCGTTTGGTCACAGAACGTTGCATTAGCCGGTAATGCGGTCCTAGTGTAGATGCAAATCGTGTGACTCTCCATAAAGGTCACAAGTACCTTGAAATATCTGGTCACTAATTGCCGGCACGTGCAATAACCGGCGTGACAACGCATTTCACACAATCTATTAGAGCTATTCGAAGGGCAGGGTTCACGACATTGATGAGAGGTGTGAAAATCGGAAACTATGATATAGGGTGAGGTAATTCAGTCTTCCAGAACAGTCGTTTGTAAATCACAACACGTTATAGTTTCAGGTCCACCAATCGGAATGACATGATTAAAAACAACAATTAATGTCATGACTACCCGGATGCTATTGCACCAGCAACTACTAATCCAGACAGTCCTCCACAATTCATGAACATGAAAAGCGTGA
>LUCH01002990.1:66596-79549 GCA_013368495.1 Paragonimus heterotremus
AACAAGAACAAACCAGTGAAACGTTATTAGGAAAAAAAGACCAGGGATTCAAAAAATAACGACGACTGATGTGTAGTGGACAAGAGAGTATGCACTAGACCCTTGTTCATTAACGATTTAAAACGCTTTACCTGAAAAACAGTCCCAACAGATATCAAATTAAATGAACGCAGTAGGATTTGGAAGAAAACCGTATATTTCCAGTATTGTTTGGAAGTGCGATGAGCACTTATTTCTAGTCTAGTCTGGGTCTAACGACAACAACCAAGAGAGGAAATAAAAGAATCGCGAAGTAGGCTCCAGCCAATTCGGCGACATTCAGAAACGCGCATGGCAAAAAAAATGCGTAGAACCTTCGATTACGTTAAACAACGCTCGAAAAGGTACGGGCTAAACGACCTTATATAATGGAATGAAAGATGAATCGTTAAGAAAATAATAGGCATCCGCTGCGTGCAATTAGTTGTACGACTGAAGTAAGTAGCAATGAATTCGTATCACACCTCCTGTAGCAGACACAGAATCACGTGTACGGAAGAGATGGGCGAGAAAACACGGTTGCAGCCGGGATCCTTAAACAGTCATACGACCGCTGGTCACTACAGATGTGTAAGGACAGGTTTACGTATGCGTCATGTTTGTGGCTCTTCTAAGCCATGCACTCTTTCGGTAGAAGCAAAACCACACCTATCAAAAAGATCACTTAACTGACTACGGCTGGCAACGTACCGTGGACATACCGGTCAGCAGTTAACGCCTACGTGGTCAGTAACAGAATGACTTAAAAAGTGAACACACACTTTCGGGCCTCTTGACAAACCACTGTTAAATGACGTGACGGTTGACGAAAAGAAAAGGTCTAACATTTGTGCACATGCAGCTGTGCATACAGCAGAGAACACTGTCACTACATGGCACACTGGATGTTATACACCGATACTGAAGGCAGCAGTATCTCAAATGAAAATGTTGATAGGAGATTGTTCACGTGTTTTATCAGAACAAGCTCAAAGTCTAACCATCCGATCGGTGTCCAAAAGAAACAGCAATTGAGAAGAAATAAAATCCATGTTGAAAGCTTCCTTCAAGAGCTACGCTATAGGGAAAATCTTTGCTGGTTTACAGCAAGATTAAGATGGTGGTAACGTTGAATCAGCACCAAATCGAAATGTCTTTGGAGTGGAGTGACTGTCACTTATCCAGGAATTGTTAATGACGCACCGAAATGGTTAGCGATGGAAAATTTACTGAGAGTGGGCTGAAAGCCTGAAATCACGATCAGTATAACATCCGATAGGAAATTTTTTCACGAGCAAGTTAACCCAGAACGATTATTAGCGATTTGGGTGCGTTTTTAGCAGCTAGTTTAAGTGAGCTCAAAATGCGTCAGCTTACATCTCCACGCTAAAAGGCTTCCTCCTACATTTCCTTGAAACAAAGGGTCATAAAAGCCTCCATTTTCTAACAAAAAACTGAAACGATACACGTTTCATATGGGAAGCTTTCCATGAAATTGAGGTTATAGAATGAGCAGCTTGTAGTCTCGGTCTCCAACAAACTAATAGCCTCGACATACCAGACCGGTTCATTCATCGGATTAAAAGTTGTTTGAAATAGACGTAGAGCAACATAAATTGTGTTGCCTGTGAAGCATCTGCGAAAACTACTGTACCGCAGGTTTGAAATGAAGTAGACGGACTTTAACTGGTTACCTTCTACCAAGCGCGGAACATACGTAACCTGTCACTTTAATCTTGTTACCACCATTTTCGACATATTGGTAATTGAAACCTATACAACAAACATATCCGCATAGTTTTAAGTACTCTGGCCACCGTCTGTTTGACAGAAAATCACACGAACAATCACTTCTCAGAACCGTAACTAGAAACTTTCCGTTTTTCGTAGGGTGTATAGCTTGAACATCTTACACGGTTGGTCCGAAACTAATAACATGATCATTGTGACATTTTCACAAAAGGGTATTTTGTGTAGCAGTTCACCAATATTTATACCGTTTACCTTTGGTGTAGATTACAACAAAGATTATTGTTT
The DNA here is from genome assembly GCA_013368495.1 of Paragonimus heterotremus. NCBI lineage: Eukaryota > Metazoa > Platyhelminthes > Trematoda > Plagiorchiida > Troglotrematidae > Paragonimus > Paragonimus heterotremus. The sequence goes on from LUCH01002990.1 coordinate 68,652, forward strand.
ACATGCTGTCAATAACTTACACTTTGTTTTCCTCTTTTTGGTTACTGCGCTAATTTAAGTTTAGAATAAGTCGAAATTTTCAATGTCCTTGGATTCATTTGATCATACTAGCTTTTAGAATGACCTCTGGGGGGTGAGACCAAATGTTTGAGCATATTTTCATACGGTTCATAAACAAGCATAGTCAGTTACATAACTTTTTGGTAGGTGTGCTTTTGGCCCTCATCAAAAAACGTGATTCGTTTAGGGGAGCCACAATCAAAGCCCACTTACTAAGCTGTCCTTATAAACTTGTCACCACCATTTTTGACAAAGTGTCGACTAAGACGGACGTAATGAGCTCGTGATAGAATAGTTTTACACATATTGATCATTAACGAACTGGAATAATGGTATGCAAAAAACAACCGTTCTAGACCATAACATAATGAAAGCAGCCCAAAATTATTTGTCCCTGTCATTTAATCCTGAAACGATCAGTCTGGCGAAGCCGTGAGAGACGTGAAGAAGATTAACGTAAGAATAACCCTCATTCAACAAAGGTCAGCCAGGCGATAGGTATCGACAAGCAAGTGTATACACGTAAGCAGACTGCAATTAATCAAGATCGAGAGTCAATCTGAGCACATGCTAAGTAATGTTAACCACCTATTCGATTCCTGTCAATAGTGTACGTCACAATTAATCAGGAGGTAATTCATGAACTACCGTAGGTCATTAACAAGATTGCGTGAGCACCCTAGGACAATAGTATACACTCAGGTTTCTAGTACATCGAGCATCGTTCGCTTATCTGTCAAGACTAGTGCGTGGTCACACTATGACTGGTACTCCTTCGTCCTATCTTCAGCAGCCACGTCAGTCAGTTCGGCAAAAGAACAACAACGAGGAAGTATACACGTACTCTCAACGTGATTGACCATGAGAAAGTCACTCTGGCGCACATGTCCTGAAGATCTGTGAGCTAAATCAACAGTACATCAAACGATAGGAAAAATGAAACCACCGGACTGCTAAACGCTGGGATTATGGAAAACATGAAAACAGCCTGGCAATTGTATTGACCAGTTTAGTGTCATCATCAGTAAATAAATCTATAAGCAAAAGTTACATAGGTAATCTCCCCAGGTCCTATAGTGTTCGACCTTACATCCACATTTTACAAGATATTAGTTCGTTCTGATTTAGCTACGCATTAAAGTTATGGGTGATGGAAGCTGGTGTTTGTTATAGGCTCGAACAGACGCAACCTCAGGTCACTCGGCAAAGCCTGATCATTAATTACAAGCGAAAGTGTTTGAGTGTTCACATATGATAATTCGGTCTTGCCAAATGTGAGGTCAATGGCGCAGTTGTAAACACGGTTGCCTCATGAACTGAATGTCCGTGGTTCAAGTCCCGGCAGTGGCGATGATATGCACTACTGACGAGCTCTAATGAGAACAAAACTCGAGTCTAGTGCTTCTTTTCAGAGGCGACTGAGTGGAAAGTCCATGACAATGCGACAGCTGCGATCAATTGTAGGTAATATTCAACTTTAAAGCCAGATATTCCCACCAAAAATCATGAGCTAGTGATCAAATGATGAGATGCATCGATTAGTGCGATCAAGCACGACGACCAACTCGGTGCAATCAACTGACATGCGAGAATCGACCAACAAACAGAGCAACATCATCAGATCAAGAATCAACCTTATGGGCATAAGACTAATGGTTCACCACCCGATGAGAACAGACAAGCTATCGAATGAATTGATCAATAGATTGAAGTGCTCATTATAAATATATAATTGTTTGGCATTATACTAGATTTTGATGGGAAGCCAGTCTTGGTCCGGAATGTACGGAAGGTCACATAAAGCAGTGTTAGTACAAGACGATTAGGATCATCACAATAACAATAATTAATATGTACTTGATGGTGTTGTGTCTGGGAATATCTAAAGAGACATGATTCATTCACACTCCTGTTAATGTTTCGAGCTTAAATCTATCGTGTTAAACCTGCACTGTGAGGATCAATGAAAGCTGGAATCTATATTGGAGCATCTGTGTTATGCTGCTTCAAGCATTTATCACCCTACTCTCTGCCCTATACCACAGCAAGTCGCAGAAGTAGTCCGCATGCATAACACTACACTTAACAGCAGCTCCACCTAATCATCTATTGGTCATAATAAAGTTCCAAAACAGCATGCTCAACGATGTTGATCCCTCGGTGACTGGAAGGACATTAGCTATCCCATCCTGTAAACTATGTTTCCACATATGGAAGTTAAAACTAGAACGACTGAGCAAATTAAGGGTTCAGACTAACCCACATGATCAATTCAAATACATAACTGAGAAAGTTAAAACACACTTCACCAGAATCCCACTGATGTTTCTGTTGGATAGTAAACAAGGTCTGGCTGAAAACGTTAGTGATATTCGGTATTCCGTGAAAGCTTAATATATCTACTGTAACAATCTATAACATGTTGAGTTGTTTTGTCGTACATGGTTCTCAAATGATATATCACAAGATAGTTAGTAAGATAAGGTACACAATTATTAAACCAGCATCAAAAATGCTAAGAGATGCATGTTTATTTACATTGGTAGACAAACTGTGGAACAACCTTTTCTTAGCTAGCTCGGACTACACACGACAGCTAGACGGGCCACACGACACTTATGCACATGAAGCAGCACTTCGATATCGGCCGTCTAGTCGACCGACCTTTGCCAAATACCAGTTACTCCTAGAGTTGTCGATCGTCACATGAGTATGAACATACATCACGAATTCGACTAATTGGCTGCAAAAGCCTGAGTGTCGCATCCGGTTGAACAAAAGACAGCACTAACTATTCTGTGTATGTTGTTGATGAGCGCATAATATATTAACGTAAGTCGAACGTCGCCCACAGTTGGTCATAGCTGCCGCAGTCAGCCCATTCAGAAAAGCACTATTCTCGAGTTTCGCTGTCATCACTAAAGTATGTCGTTGACACAGCCGATGTCAGAACTCTGACCATGTTTTCATGTGACAATCGTGCTCACTGTTGACTTCACGTTGGATACGAATCACCAAATACCAACGCTCAGCCAGATTCGCTTGTGAGTAATGCTCAGATTGTCACATAGATTCGATAGGAAGAATAGTTACTGTCTTGTCAACTCTAATCCGCGACCTCATGACTAGGAATTCTTTCCAAGTTGAAATCACAAAATTCCTTGCACGTATTGAGCGATATTCTGATTATACACTAGAAACTTTAAACCATACAACAGAAGAAACTAAGAACATTTTGGTGATATTTATTTCAACCCTATGAGATCTAGTTTGTGGACAAAACTAGATTGACTCTATTCGCTGAAATAGGGATATGAAATTCTTCAACAACCTTGTGTTATCTACCTATAGCTTCAAAATAAGCAAGTTGTCATCGGAGGAAAACGCGCTAGATCCACGTGGTGTACTCACCGTACCAATGAACGGCAGTTTGGTACATATTGTATTTAGTGAGACTCGGAGAAGTAACGACGGCATTCGAAAATGAATTATGACCATGACATAGGTTTAACTTTTGCGAGTTACCATCCCAGTCCACTTACAAACCTGTCATGTAAACTCGAACGCGGAATACCACCTCGAAGTCCAATTTAATCTTTAAGTAGTGATCTTTGTCACACACCCTACAGACACAGTATGAATTCATCAATATGTTAAATAGCCCAACTATTACAGCACTGTTTATACGTTCCTGTGTGCCACTGTTAACGTGTGATTCTGTCATGATCATTTGCACGGATGAAGCGCAGTCAAGCCCCCCCTGTCACCAAAGGGCAAACCAGTGAAACTACAGAAACTCGCTTCGTGTAATGTAAACGGCTCATAGCAGCACACCAACAATCAAACTCGCGTGAATCTGAACGTTCTTCGGATAAAAGTGTATAGTGAAATAGCGACAGGGAGAGTGGATCCACGGACATTTGCTGTTCTATAAGTGAAATTTCTGAAACCATGCACCGACTGACTCACGGAATCGATTTTTACGAAAACGTCGTGAAATATCATGTCGGCAGTTCACTATAGTAGAGTGCACTAGGAACGACCGACGGAGACATTTTTCTGATAGTAATGCACCGTACCAACGTTGTCTATTGTACTGCCGTCCAGGATCATTTTGACATTGTTGCCGAAGCGGTTCAATCGAGCTCTCAGTATCTCATTCCACTCAATCAGCAATTACCCTGCAAGTTATTATAAGTCATTAAGATTAAATCAGATGTTCTTTCGATGGGCATACGGACCATGGTGGAATGTTGTTCCGGATAACCGCCTATCCTGAGAAGCATATGTAGGGTGACGTTGTCTCACTTCAACATTAACTGGAGTATACGGAAGGCTCTTGTACAGGAAATCTATTTTCGTCCGACGGTGATCAGAAATATGCTTTGCTTCCTTCCACACTTCCAACATTTTGGAGAAAATCCATCTGCATGTAGATTGACTATGCTAACACACCGGTCGGCGTGTCCGTAAGTAAACAATGCTGAACTCAAAAAACAAATGAACTCGATAGTCCATCAGAACTGGTGGATTACTGAAAGACTTAGTTATCAGGTAGTTAGAAGTGAACGATGTGATAATTATGAACATTTTTCTAAAGATTGTCATCCAAGAATGATGTCCAATAGAATGGACACAGTTCTGTGGACAGTAACAACGTATCATTTTCAAACTTACTAAAGTACTGCCTTCACCAGAAAGTGCAGCTCACCGACACCATTCTCAGCACATCCGTGAGCATAAGTACCATTCTTCACACAGGTGAATTCGCCTTCTGATAGTGACGACCTCCATATTTTAAAACATAAGACCAGTATCAAACAGGTCAATTGCTTCCAATTACACACACTATTAGACAGCATAAGTAAACGGATAGGTAGCGTTGCTCAGATGACACAAACCAGACATGACAGATACACACGGCTGTCGAACTCGATTTACTGTACTCAAGATGCACTTGTTCACTCCTCGGTATCCATCGCTAGTTTCTTCCTTTGATGTCAACACGTGGAGCTCGATAGCATTGGGTTGAGTCACATGGACCAAAGAAGGCCATAAAAATCTGTGGAGTGACAAATAATGATTGGGTGAATTATTTTTATTCCCCAAAAACTACTTACATAACAGCTATCGGTACGCCAACATCAATAACATGAATGGCATTATACTGAGTGCAGAATTGTAACATGTGCAAGGAGAGTTTACATGTCTGCCCATGAAGGTTTTGTCCTAACCTTAATTGACTTATTGTGTAACGATAGCAGACGGGCTTACTACATATGACTGTGTTCTCGTCGGTTGTAAGAGTACACTTTAATACAAACTTAGTCGGTCTGCACAAATGATACCTAACAAGAGATCTAATTTACCAGTGCAGTCACCCATGGGAACGGTTAGCTCTGATCGATAATTCTCTCAAACCTACCAAGCATCCCGACGTACATGTACCTGAATCAGAGATTTACCGCTTCAGGCCATTTTACTCAATTGCTACATTTGTCATGCTGAAGGACAAATCACTTTCAGGACGCTCTGATTAACGTATTGTCAGATATGATATTTTTCAAAGATTGGTTTCCTTAGTTGTTGTGCTTCCTTCTGCTCATAGGTTGAAATCGATTAGCCATTTTGCTGTTGGCCTGCAAGCGAGTAAGCATCGACCGCAGCCCCAGAAAGGTCGCTGGTGGTCATTGGGATCAACTGCCTGCGGTCCGAAGATTGTGAAGTATTTAGAAATATTCGGGCTACACTCTTTAGATGTTTTTTGTCACAGTCATGTTTCTCACTTGAACATTTTACCGTGTATGAATTACTGAGGTAAGTGTCAAGAATGGACAACAAGAAAACATTTTCCATCGATATAAAGCTTGGGTGAGTTTAATATATATATCGTCATACCTTGGCTCCTTCTAGACCAGACCAACCGTATCCAACTTCCTCAGAATGTTCAAGAAACCAATCAACAATTGCCTCCGGTAACCGTGTCAACATTATGGTATTTGACGGTTAGGGCGGAAACCAGTTTGTTGTTCACTGACTAGTAGCACTGGCAGTGGAGAACGTCAGCGTTGTAAAATCGCTGGTGCGATGGAAATCAGATTTGAGACAAGCCCGTAGCCTACTAACTGTGAATATGCAACTGTTGACCGATACGGTCGCACATAGGTTGTATGGAGGTCACCAGAGTTCCGCAAACTAGTTGTGTTCTAGGTCTACGATTAATGTAACCAGTCTGAGGGTGATTTGATTAAGAGGACAATTCCATTGGCGGCTTGTTCCGCAAACTTTTAACGATCGAACGAACACGATACCTACATTGTCAGCATGCGGGGTCACCGGCCTGCCTGAACCGCAGTCTAACCAAATCGATTAACAGTTGCGTGTTCCGAATTGCTAGGCCATGTACCTATCTCAAGGGGCCTTGCCAGTGAGCAACTGAACTTGAAAGTGTTGTATGTCCGCACTAGTCGAGCGTGAGTTCCATGACACATTGTTTGTGTACATTTTTAATCGGCATCAGCTTATTACCATCGATTGTGCAAACTTCCATAAGCACGTACATCAGTTGGTTTGATAATGACGCCTTACTTTCACTTATCGCTCGGCTGTTTGTTTGCAAGTTATAAACACATTGATGTTGAAGGTCTGAATATAGACGTAGATATTTTAAGTAGTTAGATCACCTTCCCTCCAGTTTTCTTTTTTCATCGGGGCTTACTTTATTCCGTATGGTTGAATGACCGTTAAGTATCAGTGAGAACCACCCGATGTATTGCTGTCTATGACGATGATGATGAACCAGGAGGCAAGATTTACCGAACGAGCTCTGGAAAAAAGGCAGATTGCTTAGACTGACACACAAGTGAACCCAACGACCGAACACAGTATCGCCATGCGTTTTAGCTGAGTAAGATGCGCCTGTTCGCTTGACTGTATTGATCGGTCAATCCAATCGAAATTTGACCAGACGACCACACAGTTACGGACGTTCACATGTCTAGGAGTGTGAACCGCCAGTTCGCTGATCGATAGGAATGAACGCTCAGGCACGCTAAAAAGCGTTGAAATAACACATATGCTGACTTCGGTCTATCCATCGAAACCGAGTAAAAAACACGCTTATTCAGTTAATTCAGTTCTAGTGTTGCAAGTGCTAAATGCACATTCTATCAAGTTATCACCACATTATGGAAATCGGAAACTTTGATATCCATCGGTTATAAATCCGAAGTGCCTGTTGTTAACGAACTTGGAGGACACAAGTGGTCAATCAGTATGCTGTCCAGTTGAATATTGTGAGAGGTGTAAGTTAATCTAAAGTCCACGGAGTCTTTCTCCATGTGACAAACGAGTCCGTCATTTTATACCTTTCCGGACTGAGGCCTAGTACACCATTCCTGAATGAGCACTCTCACGATTTACCGACAACATCCACGTCACTGCCCAAATCCGATAAACAACATCTCATCCACGATCAAGTAAAACGATATTTGGAGTATCTATTGATACGGTGAACATTGTAAAACAGGTGAAGTACGCACCAAGCGCACACTTCATTCATAACAGTCATGAGCCTAACCAGAAGGTATTGTGGCTGGGAACCGAACAATCATAACTAATGTCCGTTGGGTCTAAAACCCAATCCTCGGCACAGAGACTCACGCGATACTTGATTGAACAGAATGTCCCAGGTAAGTGCATCAATTGAACTGAAGGAGATCACGTCAAACTTCATAACACCCTGATCATTTTGCCTATTTCACTCAGACAACAGGAGGCAGCTCGCAAAATGTCTTCTTGATGTCCAAATTTACCTTACGATGGCCATAAGTAAGTTCGTAATTACAGTGAATAAGTGAGCAATTACTGGTTTATGTACTCGACATACCGAATAGTGGTCAATATCTTTGGTCCCAGATATAGCGAATTGGGTGGGATGAACCTATACGCTAACGAAAATAGGACGAACGGTGCAAATATAGTCAGGACGTTTTCAGTATGATTTGGAGTGGAACGTATCTATTGAACGCAGATGGCATGTTGCTCATACGTAACGCTTCCTTTGTTTGATATGGGATTTGACAAATCTCTTCTCACCGCCAAAATGGGTCGAATTTGAGTCATGAACATTAAGTGCAGCTAGTCATGCGCCACACTGAGCATTGTTCGTCGACGCTGCGGCCGACTGGCGGTAAGGTGCGAGGTAGAAATGAAACCGTTCACGAGAGAGTTGGTTACTGTAGCTCGGGTTCGTCTCCCGGGCTGGGGCCCTCGCGATGTTAGGGGAGATGGTGAGTAATCGAGCCCAATGGTGTGAATGTTGTCGTTGTTTGGGGGGGGGGTTGTCTGTGAGGTGAGTGCACTTAATGACGCGAAGCAGTGGAAGCCGTAAGGAAACTGTCTTTCTGATGACCCCTTACTTTCACTCATAGCTCGGTTGTTTGTTTGCAAGGTGTAGGCGCCTTGATGCTGAATGTTTGAATATAGACGTAGCTAATATTTTGTTGGTAGTTAGGTCTCTTCCCGTCCCCGCCTCTTTTCTTCTCTCTTTCTTTACAGGGTTTGATTTTGTTTCCTTTCTTCGTGGTTGTGTGGCAGTTAAGCATCAGTGTGAACCATTGATGTATTGTTGTCTACGATGATGATTATGCATAACCGACCAAAAAGTATCATGAACTGTCGCTCTGTGTCATCCATCAGCAGTTTCATTTCGGTTACTAGGTATTCTACTGTTCCAACGCATTCGGGCCAATGAAACCTACAACTGCAATCGGAAGCCAAGCATTAACGTTTCCGATATCCATGTCAGTAGGCTACTTCTGCCAGAACGACCGCTAGTCCGAAACTTATCAATCGGGAGGAAAACCAAACTGGCTATGACGAAATGCCACAGGGGAATATGTTTCGAAGACGTGTAGTTTCAGCAGGAATTAAGATGTTCCTTCATTGAATCCTTCAGACGGACCTCACTCAACTCCACCAGGAATTAACTACCATAATTTAAGCGTTAGCTGTCCGAAAACTCTTTATGGTTATGATGACTGTTTGGTAAGAAAACTGAGAGACTGAACAAGTCCTTGTGTCTGAGTGTCGTTATGCCTTATTTGTGGTTGTGTTAGTCATTGGTGGTATCAGTGAGACGTGTAAGAACATTTTACACCTATCTCAAATCAATCGATCGAATTTGAACGTGAAGTGAGACTTCTCAAGAACAACTCGGCGAAATTGAATCGGGATATACAAAAATGAGACTCGAGGGTTCAGTTGCTGAGTCTCAGATGGCACGTTTCGGATCTCTAATGGTTTTGGAATGCAGATTGGCGGAAAATAAAAGTCCGAAATCTAGACCTCTGAGCAACATTTCTCCTCAAAGACGGCGGTGAAAGGTTGACGTCAGAACTGACAGCCCACTTTAAAAACTGAAGAATCATGTCGTAGTGCGCGCCTGTCGATAAGTGTTCTGGTTTTCAAAAAACGTCCGAGATTCACGCAGAACCCGATTGATTTGTTCCCGGCAAAAGGTCTCCGATCATTTACACTTCAGTGGACAACCAACGGTAGCGATAAGGTTACACGTGAAGCTCAGTCTTACTCGGTACTTCATAAAACAATGTGTACCAATTTCCTTACTAGAGGTAGTAGAGAAATATGTGACGTTTTACGGTCCTTTTAAGAACATTTGATGAACGGGACAAAAGCTCATAACTCGACTTGGGTATTCGCCATTTCGAATAATGTTCTCCTGAGGCATCTGATCCGTCAATCCCTATTTAAGTTAATCATGAAAGTGTGTTTGAAGGCTATAGAACTGAGTGTGGAGTTTCTTGTCGGAATGAACTGTGTGGATGACGGAGCTTAACTTCATCTCTCTTCCGAATACAGGCATATTTCGTTAAGTAAGTTGAACAATTGGACTGGTCAGTAAATGATGAACTCCATGTCCTCAAAGTACGAAGCTACTTCAAGACAAAACCATTCCTGTTTGATATGATGAGCCGTTTTACTTTCCCGATTAGCCCGAAACCATTGGTCTACAATACCGAAGGGGAAATATCATCGTTAATGCCGAAGACGTGTATTACCTTCTAGGCAATTAACGATTGTGGCACCGCAAAGATATTCTGTTATTGTTTGATAGAACGGCATAAGAAACCTGTGTGCAGTAAACTTTGGCGTATGACCCCAAAATTAGACTCATTCACCAAAAGGATAAAAACTGACTTGTGCTTGATGACCGTAATCTCAAGAGCAAACATGATCATCAAAGCAGCTTGATGACTCGATAACGTGCATCCCGAAACCCACAGACACTGGAACGGAAATAAATAAACACAGCCGCGCTCACCTGAAAGTGGGGAGTGAGTCGCATTCAAAATTAATTATTGAGACCATAGGTGATTGGTGATAAGCACCAGATAATTACGAATTACTGAAGCCTTAGTCAAAATCGGTAGATGTTCTGCTTGCCACATACCGAATTTCTCGAAAATCTAAGTCGACAGTTGGAAACGCCATTCAACATGAAAGTGTGTCCTGGTCAGTGATATGCATACATCGACTGAGTCACTAATTAATCTTTTTTATATATTTTTTTATAGAACTCTCTCCATTTTAGATGCAGTAAATAGTGACTTGATCCAGGGCACAATTTGATCGGGCTGAAGGCCACTTATGTGCCTTTGCTGAATAATTCAAATCTGCCTGTAAAGTATGCTTTAATCGGGAATCAGAAACTTCGGAAAGTGCCATGGACGAACATTTCAAAGTGACTGAAACGAGACATTTGTTGTGTGATTTACAACAGAATGGTTCTGTTAATCGTTTTCGGATTATCACCA